>WURT03323944.1:0-24445 GCA_009936505.3 Holothuria glaberrima | reverse complement strand
TTGTTACTGCTCCTTATAGCAGCACAATATAGTTTGTTGAGAAAGTCTGCGTTGATCAGCACTGGAAGCTTTCAATAATTACAAGTTCTGTTCAATTAGAAAATGATTAATGAAGATAAAGCCTACAGATATTTACATCCTCTACGAAATGTCGTTACTCGTGAGTACAATTCTCAAAGTACGAGTACGAGTACAAAATCATGAGTACGAGTACGACTACGAATACGAGTACAAAGGCCTGAGTAGGAATAGGAGTACTTGACTTTTCAAATTCTCTGAGTACGAGTACGAGTACAGAGCCATGAGTAAGAGTATGAGTACGAGTACAGAGCCATGAGTACGAGTATGAGAACGAGTACAGAAAAATGTACTCGAGTACGTACTCGAGTACTACAAGTCTGATTTGAGGCCTAAAACACCATCTAACTAACTAACCAACGAAATTGTGCCAAATATTACCCGAAGACTGAAATGTAGGAAGTTGTACTTCCCAGGCTTTGCATCTTAAGATTATTTTGATATCTCATGATTCAGACATTCAGACTTACCCGAGTAAAAAAAAAAAAAAAAAAAAAAAAACGTTTGACAAACTTTATTCCAGAAAATTACGTAATATGGGTAACAGATCTCTGCTTTGCTCATTGCTTTATTCCAATGGAACATTATGGTTTAACGAGAAAATGTGGAATTTTTACATCCTATGGTATAGCACAAACGGACCCTTAATGTAACATATGTTATATGTGAAAAGATAAGTGGTTTACAGTCAGGAATTTTTTCAGCAGGGTGGAAGCATTGTAAGGCATAGGTGTATGAAGCAGGGATCTAGGGTCGGTAACCCCCTGAGCAAAATATGTCATTTTTCAGAACAAAATTCTTGTCTTATTTTCTTCTTGCCAACGAGGAGAAATTTCTCTGGGGGATTAACCTTGTACAGACTGCCGTCCTGGGAGAGGGGTGTAAGAGGAGGGGATGTCTCCCTCCCCTTACACCGTTCCCTCAGGAGGGCCCCCTCCCCTTTGGAAAATTTTGGATATTTGAGGGTCCGTAGATGCAATTTGGTGCATCATTTTGTACAAGTTTTAAGGTAAATTACCGCAAATATTTGACATTTCTTATACAAGAGACCAATAAGGGGTTTTCGTTCTTGGAAAGTCGGGGGCTGAAGCATACCTTCCGCCCCAAAAATTTCGCTGGGGGCTGTTGCCCCCATCCCCCCGCTTCCTTCGCCCTTGTTAGGAAGGTTTAATCGAAGTGGATGTTGTCTCATTGAAGGAATGACACCAATCTACTCGTTTGAGAAATTTTTCTTGATCTAAGTTTTCCTATATCCAAAATAGTGTTATATTTGGTAAAGTTTTGGGCAGTGATAACATGATCTAAAATTTTACTTATTTACTGATTTTTTTCGACGTGGCATCGCTGGCATGGCATCCCGTACCCGGTGCGGGCTTCTCCCTAGCGCTATTCGTGGACCAATAGGGGAACCACCATCGGTTGGTGCATATCCGTAGCGAAGCCTGTTAGAAAATGTTTGGTCGAAAAGTTTCCCAGATAGGTGGGAATGACACATTTGAGACTTTGAAGTTGCATCTAAACATTGTTTTCTTAGTAGATATCATGCTTTAGAAACATACAATAATTTTAAAAAGAAAAGCTAGATTTGATTTAAGGGAGAAATGGAGTCCGCGCAATTTGGATGAGTGTACTGGCGTATCCATGGATGGCTTTTGAATACCATGTTACAATGTGTTCCTCACTGGGTTGTGAAATTCATGTAAAGGGCAACTTCTTGGTTTACCTTGAATATGAAATATTTATTTTTTGAAAAAAAGTTGACATTCGTGAGATTTAGCTGTTGTTTCAAAACAGGTTTGTAGCGACTGCTTATGCCCTTTAAATTAAAGTTTCTTTACGGGCCTATTTAGTTTAGCTAATAATTATAGGTATTCATACGCCATTTTATCTTTAACCATGTATGTGCTGGTATTTTCAAGCGATGTATCTTGCCTGTAGGAGGAAGATGGTGCAATTCTTAAGAAAAAAAAAACCCGAATAAGAACGCTGAGCCCGTGGCTTGGGTCCGAAGATCTACCAGGGAAAATGTCGGGAAAATGCAAGCCTTCGATGCGACTTCCCAAATTTGGGGGCCTTGAAATCATTGTTTTGACCAAGAAATTTTCAGTCCTCCCCCCCCCCCCTGCAGGCTACGGCCCTGAGGGGTCTGTTAATTGGTAATTATTGTAAATACGAAGAGATATGTACGTGATTTGTACAGTGTTACTTTCGAAAGATACAGTACGCCACACGTGTTCACCAGTCCTCGTCAATAGAATGCCTCTCTTGCAAATATTACTTCGCTTTCACTTTGTTAAACTCAGTATTACTCTCACAAACCGCGCTTCCAGCAGGAAGTAATTTGAAGTTGGAAATAACAGCGATATAGGACTCTGGGTGTAGAAGCAGACTAACCGAAGTTGAATGGGGTGACCGAAATCTCCTCGGAATTCGGTAACTTTCATTTTCGTCTTTGCTGCGAAACTGTCTCTTATTTAATATTTTTGTTAAGATGGTGGGAGAAAATTTCAATATTGAAAGGGGCACATCTGTAAATTTGAGGGGGAGGGGTCCAGACGTCGCCGACCGCCTGGATCCGCCCCTGGCCGTTCAGAGGAAACAATAAGCTCGAGATCACAATTGATAGACATAGATATCTTCCACAGAAATACACTAAAAGAATCTATTGAATTGATAACCACCTTAGGCGATGGAGTTTGTAACATATACCCCACGTACACAGTAGAATAGTGGGGCTTTGGAAAGGCAGCTTTGTTAGTGCAGTCTGTACAGCGTGTGATAAAACGCACAATGGCCTCTTTACGGCAGACTAGTATACAAATAGTGAATGTTTATGAGTGCGATAGTATGAATAATTTTCATGAGTTGAAAGATTGAACGTTCTACTCAACCAAGGCTCCGCTTCGTTGAATAGAACGTTCAATCTTTCAAAGAATGAAATTATTCATACTACTGCACAAATGAAAAACATTCATTATTTGTTTATGTAACACTTAACTTCCTAAATAGGGCAGATTTTGGTCAAAATTTGATTGTACATACCCATGATGGCTGACGTCACCGCCGTTGGTTAATATATACTAACCCGCGGCCGTGCAATAGTACCGAATAACCCATGGGATGTGACCAATCCTCCAATCAGATGTAGAGGAATTAATAGTGTGTCATGTAATATGGAACAACCAATTGGGACAGCACAAGTTTTAGTCTTGGTCAAGAACCCAGTAATATTGAGTCGGTCGGTCATTTGGATCTATACACGTTGGCGCTCTTTTCCTTCTCCCCTCCCTCCTCAATAATACTCTCCCTTACCCTCCACAGAAAAGGTGTCTCCGGTCCCTACTGCATTACTTACGATACACTAAAGCAACGCCATCGAAAGAGAAATTTACATATCCTTAATTTTTAACACAAAGCAAGAAGTTAAAACTGGCTTAAGAATACATGAAATCTCCACACTCGTCAGCAGAGAGTAAGTATAATAAAATACTCTTTTTGATTTTTCGTTTTAAAAGCATGGAGGGCAGTGGTATCCTGCAGCTCAATGGGGGGGGGGTTACCTGTGGGCTCACTTGCAGACTTACCACGCAAGACATCGCTTGATGTTCCCACCCCGTCGCAGTCGAGTACTTTCACACTTATGATATCAGCCTGCGTTGCAGTCCCTCGCCATGTCCCTGCTGCAACACCAGATGTTTGTGTACCGTGTCCTTCACAATCATAAGATTCCTGCCATGAAGTAATTTAGTTCATATTATTTAGGATGGCATTTAATCATTAAATATTAGTCACACCATACGTGTACAATTTCAACTGCATCATTGAAAAGAAAGTTTTATACGTATAATGGAAATTCAAGCTTTCGTTGGCCATGTAG
The DNA here is from genome assembly GCA_009936505.3 of Holothuria glaberrima. Taxonomy (NCBI): domain Eukaryota; kingdom Metazoa; phylum Echinodermata; class Holothuroidea; order Aspidochirotida; family Holothuriidae; genus Holothuria; species Holothuria glaberrima. The sequence goes on along the minus strand of WURT03323944.1, from coordinate 20,490 downwards.
GCCTACCAGATTTTCAGCCTTACTTTTATATCCTAAAATGAACGCTTTGTCAAAACGAATAAGGGAAACCATATTTATTATTAACAACCTACACAAATTACGATTTCATTTTCGATTCGTAAAGACGACGAAGAAACAGTAAGTTTTTCGAAAAGCTAGCACCTCTGAAATGGCCGTGATGGCAATCGTTTTATCTGGCTCGTTTCCATGGAAACCAATGTTTAATCGAGATCAATCGATTGCATGAAATTGTCTTTTAGTCTCCGTAACTTTTTTTTATCATTTTTATGATGATGTGTGGATTTCTTAGAGCAGTTTTTAATCATATCAAATATACATCCTACCGCTTGATCGTTATTAACGTTCATGTAATAGGCTCGTCCAGTTAATTCAAGATGGCTGAGTCTCACACCCGTGTCAACAATAAAGATGTTCGTATTTGTGCCCGTTCCTAACAAAAAAAAAGGAAACGCACGGTCATAATCATACTATTTTCGCTAAAAATGATAACGATTAATTTTTGGAAGGTTAACACAATCACTTTGATCTGAATCAGTATCTTTATGTTCTCATTCATGCTCTGATCTTTTTAAAAGTGTGACAATACTTCTGCTCCTGAATTGCTAAAAGTTTGTTTACATATAAATGTTGTAGCTGCCTATTTGATGAAAAATCACACACAACGTTAAAAATAGGCGCAATTATCATCCGAATCCATCAAATATGGACCATTTTACAAGACATTTACTGTTGTTTCATGAATAAACATGAGCAACATGTGCTAATTTGTGACGTAGAAAGGGGGACTTATGAGGTATGTCTTTTGTCTGTTTAATCTTCATTTTATGACGAAAATGTCCAATTAAAACACAAAACAAGCTGGTAATTAACAGATAAATTGTAAAGGATTAACAAAGAAATGCAGACACTGGGTAACACTCTACATCATAATATTGCATAGCTAATGAGAAATATCAAAAATGGTCAAACTTTGAACATGGAAGTACTACCTCGGAGAAAGCACTCTCATCAGCCCATGCTTTGAAGAGGTACGTCTTTCCAGGGAGCTTACAGCTCCCTGGTCTTGCGAACGGTGAACGATACTCACAAGTTTTTTTTTTTTTAACAGGGGATGTTTTTTTTCAGCAGGGGATGTCAATGTATCACTGTTGAGAAGAAACTGATCTGGCTACATGTCCACATACCCTTTAAATTCATGCAAGATAACTGCTTGATTTACTTTAAATAAAACATTAAAATTCTGAAACATTTTGGAATTAACTTGAAAAAGAGACTTGGAAGATTCAGCTGATGTTCACAAGAAGAGCGTCAGGCCTGTAGTCAGATATACCGAAGGGGGCGAAATAGCATCCAGGGGGCGAAAATTTTTTCAGGGGGCCAAATGTGTAAAAATGTATTAAGTCAATGGCAACTTGAAAACTCGGGGGGGGGGGAATTTCAAGGGGGACTTCGCCCCCCCCCCCTTGGCTTCCCTTGAGTACGGGCCTGAAGGGTGGTGTCTTTTTATTAGTTTTAAACAAATTTTCCTGCTGTAACTTTCCTAGTGTCTTTGACACCTAAGAGATGGCACTTCTTTTGTGTCTTTCAGAGAGTGGTACTATCATTGACAAATGTGCGAACTGATTGATTGCTAAGAAATTCTCGTTATTAAGAGAATTTTGCTTACTGGGTATAAAAGAATGCGTTTTTTGGCTGGGCATAAGGGGTGGGGGATCCATCAATGCCCACCCACCCAATAATGCCACTTGATCACCTTCTTGTGAAAATATTCCAATATGACTCCCTACCGACCTGCAGTCCTCATACAAACAATGTCCTGTGACGGACCCTGAATCCCTCACGCCCATAGAGATGGTTTTACTGTTTGTCGGTGCCTCTGGTATTATCATCAGGCCCTCATCCAAGGGGGCCATTGGGGGGGGTCCCTGAAAATTCTTCGCCCCTAGACAGTTTTAAGTTGCCATTGACTTAATACATTTTTACCCTGAAAAATTTTTCGCCCCTGGAAGCCATTTCACCCCCTTCAGTACCTTGGCTACGGGCCTGGTTATCATTCGGTAAGTGTGGCCTAAACCCCTTCCCTGTACCAAATCCTGGCTACACGTCTGTATCACAATGAAACCAAAAAAAAAGTTTTGAAAAAACACTATGTTTAGACACAAACATTTATGATTAACATTGTACAAACATAGGAAGTCATTCTTCTTACCCGAGGGATTGTACTCATAATCACTGTTTGTATATTGGACTTCCGTAATGCGATCCAGTCCCCAGTTTAAATAATTTCCATCAACCATTGTGATAGGGTCTGGTTCCGGACCGTAAGACAGAGCAGTCCGAAAATAAGTGACTGCTTCAATGGATTCGATGTAATCTTGGGTCATCAGCTGCGAAGTGAAAGTAAATGAGTCCTCAGTACTCTGAGTCCTTAGTACTCTCCGAAGTTTATTACATATGCCAGCTCTCACGCAATGAGCGCGAACTCATGTAAACAGCCAGGCAGTTTTCCTTACCGCTCTCAAATGCACTGAAGTCCTGTCTATACGATCATACATTTCGTTCAATCACCGTCACACATTTGTATGACGATTCTTATGGACTAACGTATGATCGTGTGAACTACTTTCCCAACAAATCTAAACGACGTTTAACATGTATAGAAGTGTTCAAACTTTTAACAATGTTTCATCTGTCCTACAAATGTTCAAACATTTGTGTGGCGATGTTCATCTCACCCAAGACAGTAACAATTTCCCTACCAGTTAACTTCTAGCTCCTCCTCCAATTCAAACAGAACCTTCTGTAGTATTACACCTTTTAGCCAGAGCTACAGTAGCATGCACTGAATTTAAATTGCTCGAGGCAATATTGTCAAAAACAGTGGGTGCGAGCTAAATTAGAAACACATCTGGCTGTGTAATTCATTGTTAACCAAACAGGGTGAAACTGTATTGTTTGAATGAATGTCAATCAAAGCACAGTTATCAACTGTATTTGGAACTCTGGGAGTATTCCTAAATATGTGTGGTCAGAGGTTGCAAGCAACGCTCTGCTTTGAGGGGGATGCCATATCCCCTTTAAAGACACGTACTCACCACCCAAGGTTTTACGGACAACTCTGCCCCTGAGACAACTCGGCCCGGACATCTCGTCCTCTGAACAAGTCGGCCCCAAGACATCTCGGCCCCTGGACAAGTCGGCCCCGAGACAAGTCGACCCCGAGACAAGTCGGCCCCTGGACATCTTGGCCCTGAGACATCTCGGCCCCAGTTGAAATAGTTGTAGTAGTGACATAGAGCAGGATATCCTGCCCTATGACTAGGCAAAGAAGGCCATGCATGTATGCAGCCAAGGGTCAGGTACAGGTGTTAATGGTGATTTTTTTGCCGTTTTGTAGTTACGTAAAAATTCTTTAAGGGAAAATGCAGTCCCCCAATTTGACTGATGAGTGTGTCCCATCATCCTAGTTCAGGAATGGCTCATTTCAATCATGTGACAATATACTTGTTACTCATTTGTTTTGCAGTAACTCCTTGGTTAAGATTACATACGTCAAACTATATGGCCTGTCGATTTGACTCTAGTGAGCATGTGAGTTGGTGGGTGGTTCGGGAATTACTGGATTATTACATGGTTGGCGCGTAAGGATGTAGCATATGGGTGGCGCCAGGTGGAGCAGGGGCCCATGCCCCGTCGGGGTAGGCTGGTCTCACGGTAGGGGAATTTTTACAGTTTCGTCGGGGTAGTCTTCAAGCTTGTCGATACTATTCATATAGCTATTCGGTATTTTGTTCTCATTAAGGTTTATTGGTTTTATAGTTAGCCATACAAGGGGATGATGTCTGCAAACAAACAAATAAACAAACAAACAAAGCCCCCGGCTCAGCACGGTCCGAGCCCATAGGAGTTACGCCACTGGAAGTAACTTGACGAAGGGAAAAACTTTTTAAAAATTGTAGGTTTAAATCAACCTTTATTGGGAGCAGAACATGTCGCTTTTGTTGAAGGTGGATTTTATCAATCTTTCTGGGGCTGTGGGTCGAGATGACCCATTGAAACCGGCTGAGGACTTCTACAGGTGTACATTTCTACTTTTTCCAAGAATATTGCCATAGTGTGCGTGACTATGTTAACTAGGTAAATCCATTTGGGAGCATTGCATTTTCGTCTACACGAGCTAAATGATAGATCAACTGGAAATGAAATTTTACAAAGTCAAGTTTGGGACAAATTAACATTTACCTACATCCGGGAATAAGTTGGTATCTATCCTAGCCCCTGTGAGCTGGCAGAAAACTTAGTAGCCAAGATGATTAAAGCTCGATACCTGTGCACGTAGTATACCGTATCTTTTAACTTATGATAATAAAGACGACGACGATGAAGACGACGACACGATGATGTCAACGACGCCAACGCCTCCGAGGCCGACGACGACGACGCCGCCGAAGAGGACGATGATGAAGTATCTTGTAAGTGACAATAAGGAACTGCCCGTGACCCAGTCAGCAGCATCAGGCGGTCCACCGGCGGCCACTGAAGGTCTGCTGCCGGCCATGAATGCGCGGCCAGTCTTAAGAAAGCCGACGGAGGGCCACCGGATGTCCGATGGCTGGACACAAAATTGCATCTTGGGTGAAAGGTTCTAACCATTCAGCGACACGGCCCTCGGCAGACCACCGGAGAACCACCGGACATTTGTCTGACGGACCGCCGAAGTGGCCGACATCGGTCCGTCGAAGTTGCCGACCAAAATTGAAGACTGGGGAGTAGATTCTTTCATTTATATCTTTGCATATCTCTCCTATTGTTCTAACAGTTCGAGTATATTTCGAGTTGCACTTTGTACCCGCCGGTCCATGGTTATCACACACTTTGCGTCCGAGTTTGATGACGTCATTGGCCAATCACAGTTGTTTATCATGCAACAGTGTTTAATGAACAATTTTAACGTACACAGACTATTCTTTTCAATTAGCCATAGTTCAATAGTAGATATTCATTATTGTAAGTGTTAAGATCGAGTTGAACCTGCAAACCAGTTGACTATGACAACGACAGATGTCTTCGACCAGATATTTCTCACGATGCATATCAACCATGTGTTGCCTTCCAAAACTCAAAGATAACGCTACGTGTTTGCCTTAAGCGTTGCAGTTTGCCCATATTTATGATACAGGTACATATAAATATCGTAAATGAAGGCGAGGCCGGTTTGATCATTGTGCCAGATGGTCATGGGCCCAAGGCCTCAAAACAAGGGGACCGAAACAATTTAATCATAGCAACTAAAGGGCTAGAAACCCATTTTGCAGGGCACATTCATCACAAATAGTTTAGTGATACTAATATTTCAAAGCTCCGTGTAACCATACTGACCAAAGCCTGCGAAGGGGCTACTCTGACTTCCGTCAAAAGCGGCTATGTTGCTTTTGCGTAGATGAGCTCAATAAAAAAAAATCGTCCGCTTTTCGGCTTACCTTAACATTACCTATACTGTAAAAATTTCTACAGACTGTTGTAGAATTAAAGCACAAAAAATAAAAAAAAATACAAATAGGAAACGGAAAAAGTACTATCAATTTTTGTAAACAAATTGACACTGTTTTTTCTGTTCTCTTTTTGTATTCCTTGTTTTGTTCTGAAAAACTACAGAAATTTTTGCAGTGTACCCAACACTGCACAACCCCTTGAATTATTAATCGACCGGTCACTTCTCCGATTAAGGCAATTAACTATCTTCTTTTCTTCTGTGTAATGCTCGTCAATACCCGTGATGATGGAAAAAGGCAGCACAAGAACTAAAAGTACCCTATGGAGAATGATAGCATTCAGGGCAGTCTGATTCAGGATGTTGACGGTGAAACCTCAGTCATTTTTAGTTCAATCTCTGGCACTTTGTTTGTTTATATTTACAGAAAGGTAGCGTTCACAGTTGCAAAGAGATAACATGACTATCATGCATGCATACTTTCAAGCCCTAAATTCATGGCCCCCAAATGGTTCAAATGGAGAGCGCCACCACAAAATACAAACTTGAGCTCGGCCTACACTTTCAATCACAACAGCAATTTATCCTTGTACAGAATCTATGTACATAAAGACAACCTGTTCAGGAATATACTAGACCCAGTGACTGATTGCACCTTGATAACGAAAGTACCATGCCTTTTACATTTATGTGCATGTACACATTTCACAAACAGACATTCTTCGTCCGTAATTATACTTCAATTCAAGATAAGAGTTTAGGTCCCTGATTGCCTGCCTTTCGCTTGTCAGTTGGGCTGTATTTATTAGCACTTAAACACGCTGACCGGGCAAACCCGGCATTTTCATCGTATTTTTGTATTCAAAGAAAGAAAAAAAAATCTTGAGGCAGATTATCGATCATCATTTTTTTTTCCATTTTACCTTCACTTCCCCTTAATAAGTATATACTTGGTACCAAAATCACTCCTCAAATTGCAACCAAAATATCGCGTTTAAAATTTGGTCTGTACTATCAAGTTTCTTGACGACTTACCATACTGATTAAGTGATTTTCTTGCACAAATCATACGCTTACGAGGTGTGGTAATATCGCACTATTCTTGAGAAAAAAAATTACCATGCTGAGGCATCAAGCAAAAGAAAAAAGTCTGACAGGAGAATCGGTAAAGATAAATGTTATTGGCAAGTACCCGCATTAATGCCCGAATTAAGTTTTCCCAACAAAAATGTGCAAAAGCTTAAGCTTTTGCGGGCTTCGCGCAAATTACATTTTTGTTCGAAAGGCTTTTAGTGGGTCACATAGGGCTACCCATTTAATATAAATTGATATACTTCAAAACTTTTAATCTCGGTAAGGGAAAAATTGGTAGGATTTTTTTATTGTCTATGAGAAATATTTTGGGGAGTTTTGCATTCTCTTCATTTTTAACCCTATTTTGAAACGGAATTTTCAAGTCAAAATTTATATCCTTCAACAGTCTTTTTGCCATGTTTGTATTTAATTGTAACATCCTTTTCAGATTTCAAAATAGTAGGGCCTTATCTGCTGAGTGAGGTTAATGACACATTTAATAGCGTATTTTGATGTTTCAATTGTATTTTTCACTCAAAATGATTAGCAGACATATTTTTATTATGGGCAATTAATTAAAACTGAAAACAGCCTTTTTCTCAATTCAATTTATTAGCATACATTCAAAGTGCAGAGACATTTAGGCCAATAAATTCAGAAATTATTGGGTCAAATTCCTAAATAAAAGCCAAACTTTCAAAATTACCAAATCAGAGTGTTCAGTCCCTCATTCTTAGCAGGGAGTTGCCACTAGAGCTCCCTATTCTTAGGAAAACTTAAAACTGCATGCCCCAAGGTTTAAAATGCAAAGAAACGACCACAGCCTAAAGGAACTAGCTTACGAAAAAAAAAATGACGGTACACAGTGAGTGGAAATTTTGGTGAAGATTGAAATGTCGAAGTGGTCACGCCATTACTAGATATGAGACACCAGAAGCATGGGCGTGGATCATGGGGGGGGGGGAGGGGGAACGGGGACGCGTCCCCTTCACATTTTTGGAAGGGGGGGACATCGCTAAAAAGTCCCCCCACTTTTTCAAAAATGATGAAAACTAAACCTATGATTACGAATTGACACTACATATTAAAAGCTAAATTTCGCCCAAATATGGCACCATTTGCCATATAGACACCTTCCAATTTCATTTTTTTTTTCAAAGGGTAGGAGACACCCCCTCCCCAGGACAGCGATTCGTAAATGGTGAAAAGTCTTAACAATTTACTGTTCACTCACTTTACGAAATGTAGTTCTGACTTACTCCAAGGACTGAGTAAAAAATTCACTTAAGCAAGCAAAATGAAAAAAAAAACTCCCTAAAAAAGTAGAAATTCTTGGTGATATATTCAACTCAAATTTAGCACCAAATGTAGCACCATTTTGCATCAAGCCCGCCTTACGTGAGCAAAAATTTTCCAAAGGGGAGGGGCAACCCCCTCCCCAGGACAGTGATTCGCAAATGGTAAAAAGTCCCCCACTTTTGGAGATGGATCCACGCCCTTGACCAGAGGGGAGAGATTAGTAAAATAAGGATGCAAACATGTGGGTCATCTCAGGTGCCACCGCTGGCATTTTGAGCTCGTAAAAAAGAACACAATATCTGAATTTATTTAAAAATGTTTTGACAAAAAACAAAATGAAAGAGAACTAACCCATTGCATTGCACTTGGAGACACATCGTCTAACGATGCTCCATGGAAAACTCGTTTATACGAATGACGCACTTTGGTATCCATTTTGAAGTCCCGAAAGTGACGTGTCATGGCACCACAAGAGAGATCGACGTCGCAGTCGTCCTGATAATTAAAAGGAATGAAATATTTTCGTAAATCAACGAGGAATATCTGGTTTAAACAAGAAAGAGACGAGTAGGGACACAAGCTCCCTTACCTAACTTTTTCCCAAAAGAGTAGCAGGTCAAGATTTGCTTCTCTCGTTGTTACGAGAAGCTATTCCCCAAAACCTGTTCCACATCTGCGGCCAGTCATTAGAAAAAGTATGACGGAGTTTGTAGTTTCGTGGGCTTATGCATGGTTGTAAATAAAGCCTTCTCGGAGTGTAAGGTGTACGTTCGAAAAAAGGCCTACGAGCTGGGAAAGGGGATGGGAAATTTTACTCCTTTCGAGAATTATATGTCAGGGTGTCCCGAGCTGGGGGCAGAAGGATCACGGCACCCTCACCGAAGAGGCTGCTCCCTGTCGTCAAAGTTTTTCACTTTCGTATGAAAACCCGTGTGGGTACGATAGGTTTATAGTGCCCGAAGGAGACCAGCGGTCCAGACGGTCTACTTGTTTTTGCTCTCATGGCGGCCAGATTCTTCACCTTAACTCATTATTTAATTTTCTGCAATAATAAATAAAGCTTTTCAGATTTTCAGCACTAAAACTCCCAAATTTCCATACTTTTCTCATTAAATATCCAAAATTTTTGGCACGCATTGCGCACTGAAAATTTTGGGTTGGATATCCTTCTGGCAACGCGTCAGCTTGTCTAGACTTCGGTTTGCTTCCTTTTTTCTCCTCGGAGTTTGCCTTCCCCTGTCGGTCAAGTCTTGTCACTTCCTCCGAAAAATATGCTATCATTTTATTTTCGGACAAATATGCAACAATTTGTTGGGCAAAAATGCTGCATCATAATCAATTGGAAGTAGTCCCTAGCACATGCGTTCGAATGATGTTGATCACTACTCTATAGGTCACAATTCAATAAACGAGTATGCAAGCAACACACAAGTTTGTGTACAATAATACTCAACTATATAGTCTATAGTTACAGGGGTATAAAGAATCATATAAATACTCCCATATGAAACTATAATTAACACTGTAGCTATACCTAGGACTCCTTCAGTCTCCGAAACAAGATAGCGGCTTACCTTAAATTTAACAATAAAACTGCGATCGCTTCCATTTCCAGGTTGACCTGGCCTCACCAAAGGTTTGCTAGAGGCAGCGGCAAAAAGCAGAAGTACAAGCAGAAGGCTCGTCGCTGTCATTTTTGTCGAAAGAAGTAACACCGGCTGAAGACACCAAAAAGTTTTATTGAGTCTTCCGTGGACCTTTGTAAAACTTAATAGGCTCTGATCGCGCATTTATAAACTTTGAGTGTTGTCTCGAGCTTCTATGTAATGTAAACATTTCTATTTCAACTTAAACGACTCTAATCAAATAAATACTAACTAAAGTCCACCAATCTATTCAGATAAATGCCGCGTCGACTCACAATAAAATATAAGAATGCTCTTGGAATCATATGAATGGTATGACGTAAATTTATAATATTACTTGGTTGTTAAGCTTCTTACTAGCTGGTAAAGTGTGGTCTCTATTTTGCTTTTTGACGTATTTGAAATGAGAGTGGGACAGTGGTGAAAGCTTTGAATTTTTGACATTCATAAACTGTTTTTCCTTTATCTTTATTGACCTGGTGCATTTTTTTCTTAGAACTCTTTCACCTTCTGCACTTGTTCAAATTTGAATTGAAAACTTGTGCAAACGGACACCGCAGCTAATTGTGCGTTCGATTATCACCTCAAAGACGGCCTTAAGTGCTGCTTGAAATCGTCTGCTTTGCTTACCAAACTTTTTGGCAACCAAATTAACCACTGAAAAAGTCTTTGACTTCATTTTATAGTCATTACACGCCGGATGAAAGATCAAGAAACGAGGGCTGCCGTGGCGTAGACTGAGTGAAAAGTGGAGGTAGTAATTCTGAAATAATACAATTGTCATACAATTTAGCTCAAGTGATTTTCTAGACCGGAAACGATCAAGTCGCGCCCCATCGGCCAATGAACTTTACAAACCATGTAGGGTCGAACTGTGACAACAGGACAACCCCGCCCGGATAATTCCTACCTGGAACCAAGACAATTTCTTCTGGGCAACGCCCTCGAGGCCATTCTTACCCGGACAATACCCACTCGAACTATTTCCACTCAGAAAAATACTCACTGGACAATTGCTACCCTCGCCACTTTCACAAATAATTGCCTGGCCAGAAAATTTGGAGTTGCCCATAGCGGGAATTGTTCGGGTGGGAAATGCCAGGTATGGGGGATTGCTCCAGGTGGAAGAGTGTTCTGGAACCCTGAACGAGTAGATTCGTTAATAACAATCCCATATGCAACCTAAGAAAGTTGCTTCTCTGTCTACAAACAAAACCGAAGACGGTTTGACAAGTCAAACTTTTCTTTTACCCGCAAAGTTGTTTACATCCCCGCAGCGACCTACACTACTTCTGCGCCTATACTGGCTGCACTCGTAGTACTGGGGTAGGTAGGTGAAGAGAGACATGAAGAGAGACGTGCATATACTATTCGACAACTGCTACGAAGGCAACATTGTCTGTGACTTAAGTCCCGTCTACGCGATCATACATTTGTCCAGATAAAACGTTCATCTGTTTGACGATGTTCATGAACAAATGTATGATCGTGTAGACTGGCTTCCTAACAGAGATGAACAAAATCCAGTATGTATGACGGTGTATCTGCATGTTTCATCTTTCCAACAAATGTTTAAAATATTTGAAAACGTCTCGGTCTGTAGTACAGGGATATTAGCAAACATCAAGAATTTAGAACATTTCATGTCGCAGAAGTTTGGGGCTACACTATATGGCGCATGAACAATACGCATATGGTACACGTATATTATATCTTCCCTTTATTTGAGTTTCTTTTCTTGTAACAATTGCAGCAGCCAGATATGAATTACACGGTTTGCTCTTTCACTAATTTCTGAGCTCCTTGAATATTTTGGGGCCATTTCTAGCGCTTGTTGCGGCCCGCCACTGGGGAATCTAGGATCTATGATAATCTGGGCAATTCACATCCCTCTTCAAAAGAGAAGCAATACACTTATACAGCTAGATTAGACTGTGGATTAAACTATGTTTCTGTAATCATTTATGAAACAACTTAAATAAAAAACTGCAATCTGTTGATTAATTCTTAAAAATGCAAAAAAAATTAATGAGAGAATGAACCTCGTTGAAGACCGGAACATCGAACTGGGCAACCATGTCAAGAAGTTGGAGATCTTTTGACGTAACAAAACCTAATAAATTTCGCATGACTTTACTTTTTTAAAGTTGCCCATCAATGCGTGGGGATTTTTATTGTCAAAGTATCATCGATACTTTGATCAAAATTGGAATCGATTTTACCAAGTTAAATATTCGTTTGATGCTGTATGTCTAATGAGATGAATATAAGCAAAAACAATTTTATATCTGTATTAATCAATTCCTAAAATTATGGGAATAAATTGTCTGCACTGTAAGAGTGTTTGTAGCAAAAATGTAGCGGTTAGTCGTCACATCTTGAAACCAAGCCCATACAGACTTCTCCTGTTTCAATTGGGAGCAAATCCAATAATGCTTATGTGGTTCAAGGGAAAACTGCATCGCAATCGTATGTTGCGTTTGGGAGATACAAATTTTTAAAGAAATTTTATCTTTGGAGAAATTAGATTAGACATGTTTTATATGTCTTCATAGTGTTGACACGAGCCAGTGCTCTATGGTATCCTATATCATGACCCTAGCCTAGGGGTGTAGGGTGGGGGTATAGGAGGAGATCCTTGAATAATATCGCCCTTCAGACCCCGTATGGTGAAGGGTCTGTCCTGTAAATGTATATGACCAAAAGCTCTGTAGTAGATCTGTTGAAAAAGAAACGATCAACTAAATAAAAAATTTCAAAGAATAAATAAAGAACTCTATTGCAGTTTGCTCAGATAATCCCATAGTATGTGACCTTGCGAAAAAAGAGATTTCATTGCAAACGTAACCATTCGTCGTAAAGGAGTAAGCCTATTTAAGATACGAATGAAGTGTTGCTATGGGGGTAAAGGGACCGTAAGTAAATTTTTCTTGCTGATAGAACTTCAGTGAAATGCCACAAGAAAGCAATTTTCATATGTATATCGTGGGTGAGCCTAAAGGGGGGGGGGCTTATCCCGCGAAGCGGACTCTATTTGCTCAGCCCTTCTTTAAGTTAGGGATATGACTGAACGAGGAATATACCGTACAGCTTGCGAAGGGAACTCTGCGTGGAAGATGGAGCACTTTATTGTGACTTTTCTGAGACTGGAATGGATCAAATGGGTCTACATGTAGGGCCAGCACCAAGCTTTTCATAGTGTAGAATGGGGTGAGAAAGTTGGAGTAAATATTAGGGGGCGGGGTTGAGAAATCATTGGTGGGGCAATAACCGTCTCGACAGCATTTATTCTTTTTATTTTTGGTAAGTGAATGAGGTCAAGGTATAATAAAGAGGGGTGCTTGAATCGGTCGGTAACAATATCCACTGAGAAGAAACTATCATTACCATTTCCTTTGTTTCGTCGTTTGGCTATTAAGAGAACTGACTATTTAGTACCGAATGAGCAATATTTACTACATTTTGAACTGTTGCTACTCGCCTAGTCTGGGCCAGCCCGAGCAGAACATTTCGTGACTTGTTCAGATTATTACCAAAGTTGACGGTGCTTTACATAGAGCTGCATGGATTTTATGGTTATAGTGTTTGATATTGCGCATTCGTTTATACGAGACCGAATGTCAACAGCAGGGTGCTACTGTCAAATACTCAGACACATCTTTATTGTTTACTTTGGTAAAGGTACTTGCTTTTAACTGGTAATAGTTCTTGAAATTCTGACGTCTAATGATCAAACTTGCTTAGCAACGAAATTCATGTAAATATTCTAACCAATATAGACGTATTATTATGATGAAATAGAAAGGCTGATTGCATGCATAGTATTGCCTTCTTAGACCTACTTTCTTTCCCACGGATCACATCCCGTTTGCTCATACCCCGCCCTTGAATGCTTCCCAAACAAACTTAACAGGGGATATGCCGCACAGCCTGCTACGAAGGCAACCGTACTTTTTGTATGACTACGGTGTAAACGAATGTTATGCACATTTGCCTGCTAAACGTGGAGGTTCAGTATTTCTTAGATCATTATATTAATAAGCCATAATTCTTCAACTCGTGAAGAAATATGCCATTTTCGAAACAATATAATTTTTTTCTTTGTCAGAGTATATGAGTAACGTGTGGTCGGGGGGGGGGCGGGAGGTTGCTCGAATGGCAGGAATTTCTCATGCATGGATCGGAAAAGGAAGGAAGAAGATAAAAGTACAATATATGAATGGAAATGGGGAAGACAATGAGGAGATTATGATATTTCGATAGCTACAATTTACACGGACTACCTGTCATCCAAAATGTAGTTTTTGTAGAAGGTCACTCCCCCGGATTAGTGTTTTGAAACCTATGAGAAGATGTCATCCACATGATATACCAACCTTCTGCAGATATTTAATCACATCGAGAGGTCTACTAGAACAAGAAGGGGGTATGTCACCTCGGGGGTATGTTACGGTACGTGATTACATCCTGACTGTGTTTCAGCACGGCCCAAGAAAGCTTTACACAAAAGAGCACACAACGGTATGCTCATGCAACTGATTTGTCCAATCAGTTTCATTTTTTTTGCTTCTACTAAGTCTGATTCTTGGGATACTGATTCTGGGGAAAATATACCGACACGATTCCCTGTATCCTTACCTCTAATTGTCATTACGAAGAAACGTACTGAAGCGAGTGGCTGTACCCCACGCAAGGCTTACAGCAGACCCTTAAATTCGGCGGTTGCCCTGACCTTTTGGGGTCTGAACCCCCTCCCCATCCACAAGAGAATCTCTCGGCTGCATGCCAGAATGATGAACTTAAAATACTATACAACCGAGGCTTACTTCTCATAGCCAGCATGTGGAGAATAGGGAAAGACGGCTCTCTCGTCTTGTGTTGACATAACACGCATATGCCGGGCGTGAATGATGCAGGGACCTTATAGCAGGCCCGTGGCCCGAGAAGATACTGAGAGGGGTGAAACGGCTTCAAGGGGGGAATTTGTTTCAGGGGGTCAAATGTGTAAAGATAGCCCCCTTGGCCCACTTGACTACGGGCCTGCCTTATAGATCCCTACCTCATCCCGGGTACCTAATTTTTTTTAAATGAAGTGAAATGCTACTTGAATAAAGTCACAGGTTAAGGTCTGGTGTTTAGGCCCTAATGCCATCGAATAAAATTCTGGTCAACTTAAATGTGGTTACCTTGTCATTCTATGATTCTAAGAAAACTTGACACGGTACCGGTATGGAATACATGACGTCGATGTTCATTTCTTCTCTAAGAGGAGCTCTGCACTTCATTGGGTGTTTTAAAAACAGATACTCATCACCCCAAGTATGACTTTTACTTGGGGGTAAGGAAAAGTCTCAATTGATGATTGTTCTTTGATTGTCATCAGTTTCAAAATTCAAAAGATGCAGAGTAGCTCATATTACACAGCCTGAACAGATAGTCTTTTGGTTACACATTAGGGCCTTGTGTGCTCAACAGGATATGGCCTAAAGCAATAAACTATATTTGTCTTCTGCACAGGGAAAAACTAAATACAGTTATGGGCGGGGCTAAAACTTACTTAGTTTGAGAATTGGAACTGTCTAGGAAAAGGAAATTTCCCCTTTAATGCCCTTCTTCAAAAGGTTAAATCTAGACTAGCCCGAAATTTTGTGACTGAAGTGCATCAATTCGTCAGACGAGTATAAGTGAAAATGCTGGATTATATCCATGTGTTGGTCTGTGTCATTGCACCCTATAGCTTGCTTTGAAGTTCAAACACTAGGCTTAATAGAGTGTAACCCTAGGTGGAAGGACGATGAACCTCAATGCGGTTATTAAATGTCGTTGCCCCATGTGTGTCGCAACTGGTGAGGAGATACACACTCCACTTCACAATGGGGCCCTCCCACAATATATACCTCAATTGTAAAACTAAGACATAATGACACGCACTATTAGTTTTACTTCTTCAAAACCAACTGAACCGGAAGAACTTAAAAAAAAATGGGTTTGCGGTTATGTTGCATTGCAGGCTTTAAACCAAACACAGCGCTTTGAATGTCATAGAAGGTTACCAGGAAAGTCATACACAAAAGGGCACATTCCAGTGACACTATTCTTCTCTGACACTGAACTCCCTGATTCAACCAAAAAGGTTTATTGAAAATGCATCACACAAGCACAGATTGTTTCCAAATTTTAATCGTGTATGTGTGTGAGTGTGCAAGTCTGGTGTGGATGAAATCTTTAGACAAATGATGGAAGTTTAAAGCATGTCGACAGTGACAGGTTCATAAGGTGGATAGGGGTAGGGAGGACTGATGGGACATAGCCTATAGCCCAGCGCTCACAGGGGCCCGGCTTTAAAAGTTACATGATTAACACATCATTTTACGAATATCAGTGCAGTCCTTGACAAACACTTAAACGTTTTCAAGCCCTACATTCACAATCTGAAGAAAGGCCGAATTCCATGATCGAATACTGCTAGACCACATGTGCTGGACGGTATTCTTTGCAATGATTACAATATGGTGCAACTCAAAAGCCAAGAAAGTTTCAATTGAAATGGTAAATGCAAATTATTAGGGGCCTGCCATTCCTACCAGTCTGGAGCTCTCTGCATTTGAAATCCGTCCATGCTTGTCAGTAGCAATTTAGCCCAAGAAGGAATTAATGAAAGGTTTTAGGCGTAGGAAACAGGCGTAGGGGCTTTCAAAGTCCAGTCAAAATGTAGGGGGAGGGCTACAAGTATGCCCTCGTCCCCACTTTCAGAGGACGAAAGCTCCTCATTATTTCCCCCCTTTAAAATCATCCAGCATCGAGCTTGTTCAATAAGATATCAAACTTTTAATAAATGTTCTTCAAAATATTCAAGTCTTTTTTCCAAAGGGGGAGGCTAGGGCCTTACACTCATCCTTCAGAATGGCTGTGCAACATGGTCAGACCCTATGCTAAAGAAAGCTCCCCATGCCTTTGTGAAATGTGTGTTATACACAAAGTCACGTAATTTTGAAAATGTTTTGGGGCAAAGACCAGTCACAGTGTCTCAATGAGAAGTGAAGAGTGTGTGACTGGTGGCATGAGGTAGGGTGGGGTGAATTTGGATGCAACATACTACCATTTTGGAGGGCCTGCGAAAACTGCCAGAGTACCTGATGCACCATAATACATTTATACTCTAAAACTTTAAAACCAGAACTTCAAAAACGGTGTGGGATCAGGTTTTAAGCCTCATCACCAGATCCATGCCCCTCTAGCGGCTCTAAGGAATTTTATTTGGGGTAGGTGGAAAACCAGATCGGTATTCAAAGAGTCTCGGACGTCCCCCTCCCGTAAAAGCAATGGTCCGCTCCGTATGGTTGAGTAGGAGTATGGTGACTATTTTGAATTTTAACCAGATAGCATGTAATCAATATTTTTCTTTTGTTTGAGATTAACGACCATACTTTGCAAACGTTTTGGGAAACTTTCTCCCCCGTGCCCCTATGGCGAGCTGCCAGTACCACGCCCTAACTGTTGGCCATCCATTTTGCTAACTGTGCGGCAAGATCGAATTAGCACATATGCTCTACTAGGCAGGTTCCCCGTTACGTTAATTGTTGAGATGTGAAGACTCCTGTAACAGGTTTCTGTTCGCTGTGCTTTAATTTCTCCCATAGGCATAGGAACAGGGAGTCGGGTCGGGGGTTTGGAAAACTCCGGGCAAGGTCTTTCTGGAACAAAACAGCTGATGACCTAGGTAAAATGTCCCTTACGCCAAACTTGTTCTCCCTGAAGTGATTAGATGTAATCAAAGAATGAGTGGATCACAATTTTGTAGAAGGAAATTAGCTTCCTCATTAAAGATCAACAGGTGAAGGATCATAAGGGGCGTTCTCATGTGCCTATAGGTTGTTATTTTCAAAATATTATTCCTCTCCTATTTGCATAACTCAAATACTCCTAGCAGAGAAGGGTCATGCCTCTCTAATTGGCACGTCACTGAATTACTGGCACGCCCCTTGTTATACTTAATTTGCGTCGTAACCGGACAACTACCCGACGAATAACCTGCACACTTTCCACCCCAGGCAATTTCCATTCCGACAACTACCAACCACAACCATGATAAAGATTTTCCCGTACATCTCACCTAATAATGAAATGGAAATTTTGCAGTAAGGGTGGGAATTTTCCGAGATGGGAATTGTCTGGGAAAGGATTGTCCTGGATTGGTGGTCTGGTAGTCATTCCGGTAGGAATTGTCTTGGGGTGAATGTTGTCCGATGAAGTTATCTGATGGGAGGGAGTTGTCTGGGATCTGATTGGCACTAGGAAATAATATCAGTCATACTTACATAAAAGCAGTCACGGAAAATAGGCGTTTTGCTTGGTATCCCTGCTAGACGCAAAATGGCATCAGCCCAACACCATCAAATTAACTTTTTCAAAGTCATACCTCTAGACATGAACGAACATAGCCCGTTGAGGGAGACGGTGGGTCAAGGCTGTTCCTGAGTCCACCTGACCCAAGTTCAAGCCGATTTCGATAACAGTGATCACCATTCCGGGCCAATTCCGAGTCCGGTAGGCTTACCCACCGAATCCGAGCCTTTTCCGTTAGCTCCACTTCCGGTATTATTTCGAGTTCAGCCCACGTCTTGCACCTTAGCACATCACACATTTTTAATATTTTTTTCGCATATACAGTGCTTCATTTGATCATTAGTATGAGTCAATTTCATACTCTGTGCCACCCAGAAATTTAGCTTGACCATGTAGGCCTATGGCAATTCATACTCAAACAACTCTGTGAACCAATAAAATGAATCGTCTACTTATCATCGTGAATCTTTCACGTAATTACTTACGTTTGCTTACGTAATATACTTCAAGAGCCGAATTGCACACTGATAGTGTTCTTTTGAGTCTGAATCGTGAAAATGCAAAGCGCCAGAAAATTTTTGGTATGCTTATACAAAAAAAGCATATCTAATCTTTAAGAACAAAAGAAGAAGACCCCCAAAAGAACAAAGAAAAAACTAGGGGTTGTAGACCGTATCGAAGGCAACATACATTGTGTCGAAACCACCTGGACAACCCGATGGAAAAATAGCCAAAGTGTGTCACTCACCAACTGACCGTACCTCATTACACACACTAGAGATCAGCAACTATAGGCTTTGCGATATTGGATGAAATTTACGACCTCTACATAACCTGTATACCCTGCCTGCATGTTACTTGGTAAGGTTGACAGGACTTATGCTATCTAGCTTTGTGGGATGGAACTATTGAAGAAACTGGAGGATCTCTACAGCGTGCGCAGCGCGCAGAAAATTTTGGGTTCTTTTTAGAGAAATTGTCCTCTTTCTTTCACTTCTTTTCTTTTTTCTTTTCGTCATGTTTCCTTCATTTTGCCGACTGGTGCAGAATTTACCGACTCAATGCCAGAATACCAAATTGCATGCATGAACGTTAAACTCCTTCAGTAAACAATGATACGGAAAAGCCCTATGTAGCTTTTTTGCCGAAGGAATATGTTTAACGTTTAAAAAAAGTTTTGCTAACGGGCTTTAAAAATGTTGTGATATCAGTTGTCTACAAATGCATCCTGTCTTCCGTCTGCACCCAAACCCTTTCTCTTGACCTTCTTTGCCCCTCCCTCCTCTCTGTTCACTTGGTCTCTCTCCCTCTTCTCTTTTCCCTTTTTGTTTTCTTTCTTCTTCTTTCTAACTTTCCTTCGATTGCACTTCCCTCTTTCCTTAGTTTTGCCGACTATGATGCAGGATTTTGCCGACTGCGTGGGTGATGGGGGGGGGGTGTCACATCCCAACAACCTCCTCTAGCGACGCCCTTGACTTCTCCCCCGGTTTTGTGAGCAGAGGCCGTAAAAATGAGAGCATTTTATTATTTTCATTGTATTGCAATAAATTAATAATTAAAGACAAGCTTTTGTCAGTTTCCTATTACCCTAAAGTACTGAAGCATATAGAGCAATTTTGTTTCTATTAAAATGTTCATTTTTCGTAGAGAATTTTTTCAACAGGGAAGTGATCCCTTCCGTTACACCCCCAGACGGCAGTTAAATTTTAGGCAAAGGGTTCCACTTTTTAAAAACAAATCGACCCCACCAGTAACGGGAAAACTAATATATTTCGTAAGGAGCATAACTTTCATGAAGGGAATCCACACAATAAAATGTTTCAACCAGTACGTCGAAGGTTTAAAAGTTTTCGTCAAAAGTGGCTCGGACTCAAATCAGCCAGGCTAGAACCACTTTTGACAACGCGCTTGACTACTTTAAAGTCCTTTGATGCATATAGGCCAGGGTTGTCCAACCTTTTGCAGAGGTGGGACACATGTAATGGTTATGATGAACGAGGGGCCGCATGCTATACTCGTTTTTTTCATTTTTTATGCGTTGACCCGTGTATAGTCACCCGAACCGTTCGCTGTCTAATCTCACTGAGTGGATTGAAACACAAAACCGGCAACGGGGAACTTGACATCGGTGTTGGTCCGCGTTATCTACACATGCAAAATGTTAACGAGTGGATGATACTGAACGGGGAGAATCTCACAGATCGTGCGTTTTCACGAGAACACACAAACGGACATTAATAATAATATTATTTTAATGTAGGCTACGCAATTTCATAGAAGATTGGAATGGTTGATCGCATGCCGTAGCAGACGGCGTAGCCTAAAGTTGTCATCAATGAATCTGCTTGCTGAAAAATTTTGCACTATAGATCATTTCTGACGGGCCGGACGCAACCTTGCGACGGGCCGGACGGTGGTCCGCGGGCCGTAGGTTGGACAACCCTGATATAGGCCTAGGACGTGGAGTGTGTGTGTGGGGAGATCTGCTTACTTGAAACTCCTTATTTCATTACAGTGTGCATATACGTGAAAATTGATATATACATATATATATATATATATATATATATATTATATATATATATATGGAATTCCGCTGTCCGGAAACGTCAC
>WURT03323833.1:0-24446 GCA_009936505.3 Holothuria glaberrima | reverse complement strand
TAATTCATAATGCCACGGGCACGGTACTGAAACCTGGAAAATTCAACTGCGACTCAGATAATGTTGTTTACATGCTTCATTGCACTCTATGTCCCCTCGCTACTTACATTGGAGAAACTAGCACAAGTTTTAGACTCCGCTTCAATAATCATAAGCACAGCATACGTAGAAACAGCATTGGCTTTCCCGTAGTAGAACACTTTAATCTCCCCAATCACAGCTTATCCCACCTTAAATGTAGCATTTTGTTGTTAGGACAACTCCCTGCTTTAAGTTTTTCCCGTTATTTTGTATTCACAACTGAAGAAGAGCTTTTGACTGCTCGAAATATTTTGTGTTTTCGTTTGTAATATATCAGTTGGCATGTATGTATCTATTTTTTCCGGCGTTCTCTTTCTTTTCTATGTATACCTATATATAAATATATATTATATATATACAAATATATATATGTATATATATATATATATATATAAGTTACTATGATGAGCTACTTACCGGGTATCTTTCTCTGTCTTCCAAATAGGTTCAAAGTCACTGGTAAGTAGATTTGAATAATTTACATTGCATCTCAGGGTTGTGCGTGATCAATGTCTCTGAGATTAGCTGGTATCCTTACTTTTTTGAGAATTTACAACTTGTTTCAAAGTCACCGTCAGGGTTACGTGGCAAAAAAAAAAAAAAAAACTAGGATAACCTTCCACACATTGTGGTCAATAACAGAAACTTGAAAATGATTCAGAGCTTCGTTTCCGGAAAATTCATAACATAATTGATACCCAAGAATTTGAATGGCCCTATCGACAATCTGTTTTGTAGAAAAGTAAAAGTAGCCTGCATAGCAGGCCATGCAGTCTCTTCTGGATATGCGACCTACTTAGACCTTGCGAGGCTTGTAATGTGACTGTAGATTCCTTTACGAGAAGATCGTACGTTGTATTAGAAACAACTTCTATCTTCCTAGGGATACATTTGTTTAAGAAGTATGATGTTGTCTTCCATGTTCTTGGAAAACCTTGTACTTTGTGGTAAAAAAACTAGACAATTCCCAAGTTGATATGTTGTTTGTTACCTCTTAAAGTAGTAGAAAACGGGGGGGGGGGCACTGGGAGACTATAGCCCTCAGTCAAAAGTGTGTTGGACGGAAATATATTTTTGCCCTCTTCAATAGGGATAAACTCCCCTTACTTTTTTCTTTTGTGAAAATGCCAAAATATTGTAGTATTTTTCTTAAAAGTTGCCCAATATATTGCACTAAATTGCATCTACGTATCCTCAACTTTTCAAAAATTGTCCAAACGGGAGGACACCTAACAAGGACAAAGCTGCGAGACAATGTTTAGTCGTCCCTTACCCCCCCCCCCCAGCTTCCCACGCCTACATTTCTCCTTGTGTTCGTGGTGTTGTCAGCAAACTGAGTGGTCAAAATTGAAGAATATCTGAGGGGATAGGTCGAAATACTGACTGGGAGAAGCTAGAAACCACGGCTGTGTTTAAATATATAATATATTTAAAAAGCTCTTATCGCTTACTGTATTTCTACAGAGAACATATTTATGAAATTATTTTGACGCTTGCATTTTGAGGACGGGTGATGGTGGGCTCTCCGACAACGCACTGGGGGTGGGGGTTTCCCCCTATAGTGGGGCGTGGGTCGCGAGTGACACACTAGGCATGACAATATAGGGAAGTGACCATTCCGTACATTTCATGAGTTTTGTTTTGTTTTTCTTTATTGGGGGAGTTGGATGGTAAGGGGTCAGGAACTAAAAGGCCTCCCTGACGGAATCTTATATTTTTCCTAGCTGGGTCGGTCTACCAAATGCACTGTAGGACCCCGCAATGTAGGTCAATGTACTGATTTGTACAAGTTTCCATTTATGTTTTAGGCTGAGCGCACTGAACAGGAAATAGAAAAAGTACTGGGAGAATCCAGCCGTAATCCCACACTCCTAAATGGGAAGGTGAGTACTTCAAAGTTAGGTCCTGTGGTGCAGCGAACATAGTATCGGTATATCGTTTTGTGAACACCAGTAATTCGAATGGATTCCGTACTTTCTTAACAATTGTGTCGTCAAACCAGTACCTGTTGTATAGTTTGATGTAAGTAGAAAATTGTCTACCAAGCTTTTTGGTCACATTTGACGATGTACCGTAATTATGAAAGGGTTCAATGGTACGGTTTTGCGCGATAAAGGGAGAATAGTCTACAAAACCGGTATAACTGGTAAAATAAATATCGATGTATCAGCATATCGATGTTACGTAAAAGCCGATTAAGTCAGTAAATTGTGCTTAGTCCAATAAGTAACTTGGTTCGACATAGTTACACTGATTTAATACTACTATGATTCAAAAGCTTTTCTTGTCTGGTCCGTTAAAATTAAAAAAAAAAAAAAAAAAAAAAAAATCAATCAACCAAACAAACAAGCAAATAAACAAACAAACAGATAAGTATGTCTAGAACTTTATATCTGGAGTGTATATGCTAAAAGTTAATAAATGCACGAAGTCGACTTCTTATGATCAAGCTAATATGACATTCATTTCCTTGATTAATGCCCGTAGACCTTGAACAGTCGATAACTAAATGTAAACATAAGAAGTTTATAATATGACAATGAAACTGAGTCAAACTTGAAACGTCAGCAATAAAATTGTGGTGATCCCGTGGCAGTTGTCACATAATTACTAAGGCTTTTAGCTTTCCGACTAAATTAAATGGAACGGCCTAGCGCGGTTAACATTTCCTGTTAACCATCTAAATTTTATATGGTTTTTTGTTTTACTTACAGGATCATGTTGCTTTGGTTGGTAATATTTACCAATCTTTAAAGACCTTTCTTGACGAAAATTTTAAAAATTATGAATTTCCGGAAGGACGTCACATAAAAGTTGATGGTGACAACGCAGGTAAACAAACGTATTACACAATAGAAACATACGTAGCCGGATCTACCTTTGGGGGGGGGCGTAACCTATTGTGTGAGGGGCCCCCTTTTGGATCAATTGTGAATTTAGTTGTGGGAATTATGAGCTTGCATGGAAATTTTCGGGGGGGGGGCTTAAGGTTAAAATATCGGGGGGGGGGGGGCTCAACCTATAGGTTGCCTCGATTACTGGGTTAAACCGGCAATGGAAACATGTGCATCAAAGTTTCAATGTTTGCCCCCAGAAGTCTACGTTTGTGTAGTTTCATGTTGCAGGGATGGACGCTGGGATTTTCCCGACAATCACTCTAAACTCCCAAGAGGGAGGAGGCATTCCCCCTCCCCCACCAAGCGTCTCTCCTACATGCTGTCAGAAGTGGAATAGTCTAATTTTTTAAAATAGAGAAGTTCAAAATATAAGGATCTTACGGGGTCTCTGCAATTGGTATGCGCCCTTGGTCAGCTCGTCGAAACTTCTAACAGGGAGCTGCCATGGCAGCTCCCTGCTTCTATGGAATGCAACCCTACCTGGAACTCTGTTCTGAATCGGTCACGTGACTCTAACACACTTGTGCCATTTTTGCTTCGGGGAATCTAGTCAGCCATGCAATCCTTCCTTTTTAATCATTTCACGGCCTTATATGGAACCAAAAGTAGCCTCAATTACACATACAGTCATCCTCTTGGCAAGGTATAGTTATACGAAAGGTGAATAAGTACAGGTGGTGTGGTGGCTTGATAAGGACATGGGAAGGTAGAAATGCTTACCAAAATTACGATATTCCAAACAGCAAAGCTGATTTCTTTTTTGGTAAAATTGTTGTTATCTTTTTTTAAGAAATTGACGTCTTCTTCGTGAAACTGGACGTCTTGAAAAAGACAGGGTATAACTTTAACAACTCTAGAACGAAGAACAGAAATGAAGATAAGAGGGGCTACGCTAGTGTCAACATTCCTGCTGATGGGTTCTTAAAGGATGGTAGGTATATTAGTGTGTATGCATGATCGGTTCTCGCCTTTTGCCTTAGATCATGTGCAGTATCTGTTCTTTTCAGTCCTGATTAAGACCGGGCCATCAATGACAGACCCATGATGTAGAGGTCTAAAGGTCAAGATGTTGGTCACGTTAAGTCTGAGTGTCCGCTGGGACGTATCCTCTTGGGGAGCAGAACTCCGTCTGGAGTAACGTTTGGTTGGCGCCCTTGCGCTTCGTTAACTGGTTAAAGAGTCAAGGGGACACTGAAAAAGTTCTCTTTTACTCAAAGACGTACAATGCAGGAAGGTGTGGTCACTGGCCTATTAGTCAGAGTAACTCTGAATCGATTGTCACTCTTTCCCCTCAACGTCCGGGCGCAGATAGTGTTGAAAGTTGTTCCCAATAAAGGGGGAAAGCAGAGATTATTCAGCTTTTTCCTAAAAGTTGCTTCGAATGGAAAGGCCAAAATCAATGACACCGGCCCCAAAGAAGCCACGTCCCCTAATGCAAAACACGACTAAACACGGCCCATCTAGACAGAATATTTTCACCATACTTGCCTACAATAATTCAGGAAAAAGACCAAGAGACGGATTTCAATAGGAAGAGTGTCTAATGAAAAAAAAACGGCCGTAGGATCCGGGGGGCCAACATTTTTCAGTTTAAAAGATTTTTTAGTTTTGTCTGAAAATGTTCAAATCACCTCAAAAATGCCAAGAACTCCAGAATTGAATGGTTCAGCCAACTTCCCTTACATCCCAGAGTTGAATGGTTAAGCCCCACCAATATTAGCAATCTTCCGTCGCCAATAAAAAAACAAGGTGCTTCCCCTTCAGTCAAGGTTGTTATCATGTTTTTCATTGGCTTAATACTTCTTCAAAATATTATGAACAGTGTTCTCCTCGCTGATTGGCGAACGAAACTTTTATGGTTGGTGCGACACTTTTTTATCGCTATTTGAATGAAGATGTGAAAAGACCAAAATTAAGAACGCCCATGATATCGAGGTTACTCTGACAATGTCACCATAAGGACTGGATTTGAAATTTGGTCACGCTCAGATAAAACTACTGGGTTGTTCAAATGGGTTCATTGAGTTGATACTGAGTATTTTCTGACAAATTTGAAGGAAATTATTGCATAACAATGCTTTTAATAAGCCTCATTAGTCATTTATCACTACCTATATTTACCGAAAACATGAAAAAATGTACTTTTTATGGGCTTAGGAGCATGTAGTTTACCATTCTCGTCCAGACCTTTGATAGACTAGCATCTCTAGAAAGTATATACAGTATTTATCTACAACTGAAGCCTTGATTACAACAGTTGTTCGTGAGAGGAGTTGAGAGCCTGTCAATCAAGTTGGTAAAAGATTCACTCATTGGTTGTATTTGAACAGAGGTACATAATTAGATTAATACCTAATGGTAAAAAGTGTCTGGTCACACATTTGTAATAAATAATTTTAATCCTTATTTACCTTGCCATTGTCATTTAGTTGTGTATTAGATGTTCAGAATCTCTTAGCAATTTGACCATTTACCATTAAGATGTGAGTAGAACTCAAAAGGTATGACAAAAGATCACGAAATTCATGAAACAACTCAATAAGCCCTTTTAACAAATATGATTGACTTTTCTGTAATTTAAAGGTTGTAATAGACCCCTTTCCTAATATCAATTACAAAGGATTGTGGGACAGACTTTTGGTCCACGTTGGTTTTGTCAATGGCATTTTACTGTGGAAAAAAATGACATACACCAAAATTCTATCCCACAATCCTGTGTAATTGCTATTTGGAAATGGGTCTATTGTCAGTTGTACGGATGTCATGATTTATTTAACCTTCTCCTAAAAGGTGACATATTTACTTTCCTCCCTTTCCTATCAGTGGTCAGACCCTTTCCTATCAGTGGTCAGACCCTTTCCTATCAGTGGTCAGACCCTTTCCTATCAGTGGTCAGACCACGTTCACAAACGTCTGTTATAGATGCGGTTCTTAAGTAAAGTGTATTAAGCGTCCACATAATGCATGTGATAAGCAAATTTGAAAATTTTTGAAATTCTTTTGAAATTTATGCAAACGTATAAATTTTTGAAATTCTTTTTGAAATTCTTTTGAAATTTATGCAAAGGGAACTACCACTTGTTTGGCATCGCGTGATCCTCCACTCCCCTTAAATCCTCCTTGGCCCTTTCCTGCGTATTGATAACAGTAAACGGGGAGGCGATTTGTTCTTGACATGGAGAGGGGTGCGCCGTTTACACTAATGCAGAAAGGTCTCGGTGACTGTCTTTCTGTGATCATTAATGACAGGAAGGCAAGTCGTAAATTTCTCACAAGTTGAACAATATTGGGTAAGGAAATATCTTGTCTCACGCAACCAAATGATTAGTGTGGTAATGCCCTGCCCTGAAATGTGATATCCGCCCTTGGACATATATGAAGTAACTAAATATTAGGGGAGAGTGAATTTTTTCCAATAGACTTTAGTAAATGTAAAAATGCCTGAAGTGTAGGCCTATGAAACACATTCTCAAACACTGAACAATGTATCTTCTGGCTAAGAAGGTTTCACGCGTGCAAAAGTGAACTAACGCAATCACCTTGACAGACAAACATACGCGGACGCTAAGTCATGTACTAAAGCAATGATTGTAGTGCGTGGCGCAGTGTCCCCCAGAACAACTAGCGCGTCCACTGAATTTGACCTTTTGATCTTTGGTGCAAGCTCCCTATACATTACATGTAGGAAGATGTAAAAAGAAAGGTATAACTTTTATCACCTATGAATAATATTGACTTTGCAGAAAACAATTCAGAGCTGGTAATCGTAACATCAGTGGTTGGTGAAGACGTAAATGAGGAGGAAGAGGAGGAGGAGGAGGAGATCGAGAAAAAGACTCGCAGCGATGAATACGGATATCAATACACCATTATGAGCCCAGTTGTGACAGTGAGCGTATTCGTTAATGGCACTGGACATGAGGCCAAACAAATCATTAGCAAGATCGTAGTCAAGGTTCCTTATAAGGTAATGTAAGGGATCCATTTATCGAGTTACGTGCAACGTAAAGCCGTCATCTAATTTAGGCTGTCCTAATGAGGAAGTGCACCCTCCGTACAGTTCACATACAGGGCCGTAGCTATGGTCATATGTTTAGGGGGGGGGGGGTGAAGGTCCCCAATTCCGTCTGGCTGGATGTTTTTCCAACTGAGCGCAGCGTGTATACTGCACTTTTTTACGCGACCTTCGTTTTTTGAATACATCAGTGGGGATCCTTTCTTTGTCACTACATAAAGGTGCCGTTCTGGGGGAGGGGTCTAAGAGGAGGGGTGTCCCTCCACTTTTAGAAATGTTTTGTTAATGTAAGGTTGCTTAGATGCAAAATGGTGCTATCTTTGGGACATTTTTTGAGCTGTTCACATCAGGCGCGGTGGAACGGAAAAAAATATTGGGGGGGGGGGCTGAATGCCAGGAAGACTATCTAAGCGGAGCGCTACCATCGGTTGGCGCGGAGCGTACAAGAAAATTTTTGGCTTTACAAACCCTCCAGATGGCCGAAAAGGGCACTTTCCCGAGTGTGGTTTAAGCTACATGTACCCAGCCTTGAAGTATGGATCTCATGTCTGCAGTTTCTCAATCAATGAAAAAACCAATCTATGAGAAATGTTTATATGTGTTTCTAAGCGGACCGCCACTATCGGTTGGCGCGGACCGTACAAGGAAATTTTTGGCTTTACAAACCCTTCAGATGGCCGGAAACGGCACTTCCCGAGTGTTCTAAGCTGCATGTACACAGCGTTGAAATATGGATCTCATGTCTGAATTTGGCAAATATTGGGGGGGGGGGGGCTGAACATACCTTTATCCCCCTCACTTTTTCATTGGGGGGTTGGGCCCCCAAGCCTCCCGGGTCCGCCGCCACTGGCTCATATATGACTGAAAAATGTTCATAATTTGGCGAATTCAGCAGCAGTAGGAATCTTTCCTTGTCACGACGTAAAGGACCGTCCTGGGGAGGGGTCTAACCCCTTTGAGAATTTTTTATTAATTTCAGGTTGCCTAGATGCAAAATGGTGCTATGTTTGGGATATTTTTGAGCTGCTCATATATTGCTGGGAAACGTCGATAATTTATAGTGAATTCTAATTTCTCGTTAGGTGAAAGAAGAGAGTTAGTTGTAGAGAAAAATACGTTGTCAACAAACCTCCTGAAGACCACCCCCCTTTTTTTTGGCTTCTTTACTGTCTTTTATTTGAACAAATTTTTTTTCTCTCAAAAATACGTGCGTGGAGTCAACAGAAACATTCTTTGTTTATTACGAAGATTTTAGGAAGATTTTCCTTTCCTTCATTATGCACTATAAAAGGTTATCTAAGGCTGGCAGATACCTGGAAGCTCTGGATCAACTATATAAAATTGCAAGGGCAAAGACATAATGCTTCTTACCTGTCATCCAAATGATAATATAGAGCAGTGGTTCTCAAAGCGGTCCCTACCCCCCCCCCGGGCGGTGGGAAGTCTCAGGTGGGCGCTGCAGAGTACACTGGGAATAGGGGGCGTTGGTACTGATTTGGGGGTCCCTGGCGATTATGACACTGCAGCAATTTAGGGCACAATAAGGCATCCAGGGAGTCTGTTCCCCTCCGCTAGGTTTTCCCCTCCGCTTCTTTCTCCCTCCACCCCAACATCCCAGACCTCCCCCTTCCTCCTCAAAATGAATTTTGTGACCAAAAATTATCCAAAAATGGCATTAGAAATTTGAAAAATCTCCACCCCAAGTTCCAATTTCTCCCACGTTTGGATTATAAAGTTAACTGAGAAATAATATTGTTGAGCGTCCGACTATGAATGGTAGGACGAGGGGGGCATTGGGACAGTTCAAGATGGTTGAAGGGGGCGATAGTCCAAAAAAGTTTGAGAACCACTGATATAGAGTATGACGCCAAGCACTTTACATCTATCGGATTTTTACTAATTTTGAACGAAAACTCCAGACGAATAGCTTCCAGTCTGATAGGTATAGAAGAAAGGAATGAAGGACTAAAAAGCGCATTTCAGAATGCTTTTTGGTTTAAGTGTATTAACAATCACCATCTATACCGATAATGGCTGCGCGCGAAGCGCTCGGCAATTTTTTTTTTTTTTTTGAAAAATGTATAGCGTCAAATACGTATTTTCAACCTTCCACAGTATGCTACAAATTAGATTGCAGTGGCGCTATGACAGATAGCGCCACTTTTGCAAAGCAGTTCTCTCACAGTGTTCAGTGTATATAATAGTTAGGCTACCCTGCATGCCGACTATACGATCGAGACGCACGACAAGATAGGACTCAGTACCGCATACATCTTTATTTTAGTTTAACATTATTAGCATCGTCGTGTGCACATGCGAGTAAATATATTACAAAGAATTACCCTGAGGGGAACTATATATCTGAGGGGAATTTTCTGTCTCATGGGAAAAAGATGGTAGGCTCCCCGAATCACCCTCTTTACGAGTCTGTTTAGGGGGTTAAATGAGGGATGGGGTCCTACTATTGAAAGGGGGTAGGTATGTAGGTTCAGCTAAGGGGTTAAGTTGGAGATAATTGACCAAGTACGTTAGCAGTCACCGAAGCACTATTCTAACGGATTCCGAGCAAGAAACTACTCTTCACATCAGTTATGGGGATTTGGAGGTGATGTCGTCTCTGTAGAGGGCCTGAACTGATGTCCGCTGCTGTCAAGTGTTACTGAAGCAGTACTTCAAGATTTGACCCGGCTACGAGTCAAAGATAGGTTTCATCATGCAAGAGCAATCTATGGCTTTCCATCTGAACATACTTTCCAAATGAAAGAAATTTAAAGAAAATTATTTAGTTTTTTTGTTATCCATTCAATGAAACACAGAGCTTAGCGACCATAAGAAACTGGCCTTAAAAACCAACGACTTTCTCACACCAAAATGCATTACCCCAAATATTGGTAAAAGTACAAAGCATAACTATATAGAATTGTTGTCAAGCAGTGGCGGCGCTACGTGGGGGCATGAGAGGGCATTTCCCCCTCAGAGTTTTTCCTTGCCCTCATTTCCCCCCAGTTTCCCCATCCTTCCCAGTCAGATCTCAGAATAGTATCCTAAGACTTATTAAATTCACCCGGAGTTCCTTTTAAAGCTTCTTTCCTTCTGAGATGTTTATCTTCAGTTAACTAAGATCAAGGAATAAAAACTACCTGTAAAAACGAAACATGACTTTATGAGAAAAAGCTTTTGTATTATTCTCATACCGCGTATCACAACGATCTCATCTAGAATTTCTTTAATTACAGAATACAACGACACATCCTAGGCCTTTTTATTTTGAAGAAGCTGACTCCTCGAAGACTAACGGGTAGGCCCATTTAAATATTTAGTAATCGACTTCTGTAATATATTGTAAGAAGTTAAGACATGTAAATATTTGACCCCTGGGAAACCCTGCTCACAGGTGAACATAAAATACAGATGTCTCATTAACATATCACTAGAATAGAATGTCTAACATCCGTAATGAATGAGAGCTCACCCAGCCGTGCATAAAAGACCCTGTGTGTAGCCGGAATTTCTATGGGCAATACAGATCGCTTTCGTACCTCAGCTTGATCACTTCGAGTCATCTTTTTATCCTCTCCGTTTTCTAATTTCTAACTATACGCCGCTACTTCAATATTACAGAGTAATTGTACTTTACAAGATGTCATACTCGGTAGCGGGTTATGTCATACTCGGTAACGGGTTAACCAATACTCCCTTCCAAAAATGAGTTTATCAGCCCCACACCAATATCGTTTATGGGCCTATTCAAAAGGGGTGGAGGGAGGCCAATGGGTCCTAAGCGAACAACTCCCTTTTCACGTTCCTTCCCCCTCTCCCGTCCCTGTAACCAAAAGCATAGTGAGTCTAATAGTCATATCACTGGCCCTACAATCAAACAGACAGACAGAGTGCAATTATCATGAGTAAAATCCGGATGACAAAGTGCGGTTTATTATAAGCTCTTAAGACAACCGTATCTAAGTAAAAGACAACCGTATCTAAGTAATAGTATTGTCAATGGACACATCGCCAAAAGTGGGCGTATATGTTTTACTCCATCCCAACGGGATTTGTTCCCATGACTCAAAATAAGCAAAATTAGAACATAGTATAAGTCAGTTTATCGAACACGTAGATATGGTCAATGTGTACTTGCGAATCTAGGACTTAATTTTAAGAAAAGGACTGGGCATTTCAGCAATGACTCTGTGGTCACAAAGTGGGATTTTCAACAAAAGTTTTGTGTTTAAGGTATTACACATTTCTTACAAAAATTGCAAAATATTGTTTTGTGAAAAATGATAACAATGAAAAAAATGACATATATCAATACATTTTCTCATTTAATTTTATTGTGTTCAATTTCTTTATGGGTCACCCATTTTCTTTTTGTCATTTTCACAAGCAAACAAGAGGTGCTATCTTCGGCCCCCTCCACCTACCCTCCCGGACGTTTTTAAACTTGTGAAAATGAAACGAATTCCCCCTCCCAGCACTACCCTTCTTGACAATTTTGTTTCTCATTTGACACAGAATAAACATCGAGTGGAGATCCCAGAATTGCAATTCAGCTTGTCACGATTTTTACTGTGAGACAACTTGTAATCATGCGACAAGCTTTGCAGTTCTACAATTATTGGGACAAAGCAAACTGTCAGAGGTAAGCAATTTTGTCTAAAATCGCACGCTAAAAGCAGTCTTCTGGTATATTGACATTTTTCATGTTACACTTTAGCCTTTTGTTCACTGTATGCTTGTCAGTAGCCAAAGGGGCCAGGTGCTGCAAAACCCCTAGGAATTTTAGTAGCCTAAAAATCAGAAATTACTATTTGTTCAATGTATTTTAGCATATTTCTCTCCCTAAACATCCTTCCCCCTGGAAGCTATTTCGACTCAGTACCTTGTCTGGCTACGGGCTTATGTGTATGGCCATTATATAAATCCTCGACTAGACAAACATTGCTTCATCCTCCGGTAAGATGTCCGAAAAGGTTTGATAAGTAGTCATACTTTGATAATAAAAAGTGTCTTGCTTATCCTTACCCCCTTCCCCCCTCCCTATAATTTCGGTCTCATGAATTGTCTTGTTTCTTTATTCAAGCGCTGGAAAAGGTCAGAAACACTTGAAAGAAAGCTTGACTTTCTCGTAATTTGGCGGAGGATCTTCAACATCTAATTACTTCTTGGGAAACCAATCACAGGCTTTCGAGACGATGAAATAACCATTACTCCCCCCCCCCCCGGCAACTACCCCCTCTGTCCCCAATGTTAATAAAAAAGTAGTCATGCAGTACTTATTCATCCTTATTTCCCTTCTTCACTTCCTTTGTTTTTATTTCTTCATAAGGTTCTCCTCCTTCTCAGCCTCAAAAGTTTTTTGTACCCTTACGGTACCCCTTTAAAGAGGTCTGCATGTACAAGTTTTCGGCTTGTTTTCTGACCTCTTTCACCTTGTGCACAATGTTGCTCAACTGTAAATATGTTTTCTATAAGTATAAACTATTATAGATATCTCAATGCAAATACAATACAACATTTATTGTGAAAGATTGTCTAGGAGCACTACCCTCCCTAATTTCGTTTTCATGGAAATAAACTCCACACCGTAATAATGAATGAGGTTTCAACGCGATCAAATGGCTTAAACTAGGCAAACGTTCGTCATATGTAGGCTAGCTCTGACTCCTTCAATAGTGAGGTGAGAAATCAAAAGCAAGGAAATCGAACCTCCTAACACGTTCAGTCCTGAAACTGTCAGAGCCACTTACAACGAAAGCTGGACTTCTAGCTGGTCACTTGACCCAGTGGCAGCTCCCTGCTTGACCACTCGTTGGAACTTCATCAATTATTGTAGAAGCATAGAGTAATATAAAGGCCTACTAATCAGCTAATGTATTCAAACACTGAAGTCAGGTATGTGCGGTGTTACCTACCCGGTATGGATGGTGTTTCTTTCTTAGAAAAATGATGTATTTGATGTGATTTTCCTAGTCTTACTGACATGTAAAACCTAGGCTTGTATACCTTGCCAGGAAGGAGTTCGAGTTCTAAAAGAAGATTGTGCTCAGCTGGACCTCGAAAGACGCGTCAAATTACAATGCTACCCAGGTCATTGCAGTGGATGATTCGAAAGCTCGGATGTAAATTGTTACGAATGCTTTACAATCCTTTACTGAAAAGTGTTATAAAGCAACAATAATATCTTAACAACGGTGCAATCTAAGCGTGCAATTTAAAAAAAAAACACAATTTGGTATCTAGATCTGTGACCTCTCCAAGAATTGTTCTGAGAAGGTCAATTGTGACAGGATTACTAGACATGAATGATGTTGCTAGCGTATTGATATCAAATTGAAGCCAACGAAAGAAGGAATATTCCTCTTTCAGCCGAATGCATAGCTTATCATTGTTTATCTTCTCAGGATGAAGTGGGTCTTAGAGTATTAGCAAAAATTAAAACTTCCCGTTCAACCCCCTTCCAAATAACTCCCTGGTGATATCACGGCTTCAAATTACGTGAACATGTGGTCTGTCTAGATTTGTTGTGACTGTGGAATTACGTGCATTGCGTTGTCTTCCAGCCGACCCCCTGGTGTGACAAAACAGGTTATCTTTAAGTGCATACATTCGGTACAAGGATAGATTGTTGTGATTGTATGTGTGAGCCAAGGTTTGTATTTTGTGTGGAGGCTCTCTCAAAGTTTGAATCATTTTGAGGCCATGAAAAATGGCTTTAAATGTTTAGTATGTTAAAACGTTCCTTCAACAAAGTACCGAATGTTTACAAAAGTTACTGCCGACACTTTTCACTTGTATAAGAACGAAGTAACCATCGATTTACAAAGATCCTTTACCTAGTGACGTCAAACGAATGGTTACTCTTGTCGAAAAGGAAAAGTAATTCGTGAATACCTGCACAGCAACAATCCTTAGGTTATAAGCATTACTTACAAAACCCATCTGTCTTCTCTTTGCCGCACAGATAGGAAGTTTAATTTCATCCATCCTGACTACAATTGGATGCGTGGTATCCATACTGTCACTTGTGGTGGCACTTGGGATCTACTTCATACTTCGGTGAGGAATCAACAAAATTACTTTTCTTTTTTAAGTGGGATGTACGAATCACAATGATGTATACGTAAACGCAAGGCGACCAGATGGGGGGGGGGCGGGATGAGTGGCTGAAAGGATGTTGCCCCAAGAATGATCAGTTCAAATACTTTTTTGTCTTAAAACGTCCAAAATTTCCTTAAGCTAGCCGCACACTACACAACTTTGCACACCGCAACTCAACTCGATCGTCGGATATCCAACAGTCGTGTAGTGTGCGTGAGTTAACGACTGCTTTTGGCAGTCTTAAGAATAGCTTTAAGTCGCGTCACCTTCAGAACCAACATGTTGCTTCTTCCCGACTGAAGGCGACGCGACTTAAAACTCGTCTTAAAACTGTCAGTCGCAGTCGAAAACTCACGCACACTACACGACTGTTGGATATCCGACGATCGAGTTGAGTTGCAGTGTGCAAAGTTGTGTAGTGTGCGGCTAGCTTTAGAGAACGCCCAAATTCTGGAAGTGAAAGGCACAACCCCCAATCTTAGATGCTAACCGACGTCACAGAAACGATTCAGTATACGTATATCGTGTCGAAAATATGCTTAAAAGTATACGTACACGGATATGTTTATATTTGTCTGTGTATAGCTATCAGGGGATGTCATTCATTTTGGAAAAGAAGCCGCCAGAAGAGTGTTAGGAAACTGGTCTTTCTCATGAGCGTAGTATGATTTACAAAAAAAAAAAAAAAAAAAAAGAGCTAGGGGAGGGAGTAAGAACGGCAGACCTAGTACGTTTCCAAATT
Organism: Holothuria glaberrima; assembly: GCA_009936505.3. NCBI lineage: Eukaryota > Metazoa > Echinodermata > Holothuroidea > Aspidochirotida > Holothuriidae > Holothuria > Holothuria glaberrima. Next base: position 9,610 of record WURT03323833.1, on the reverse strand, counting down.
TGTAGCCTGTGCTACGGTCATTGAATTTTTGTGCTTTTGTGGTTCTCATACTGTCATAGGGTAGTAATTGCTGACCATATAGAGGGGTTTCACCCAAGTCACGTGATCGCGCGTCCCTTTGGTTTTGAAAGGCAAGATCGCTTGTCTTTTTGGTTTTGAAGGGTAAGCGTCCATTGTTTCCCAGTAGTATAAATGGCAATGCCGTGCGCGTGTGCTGTAAATACGCTTACTGCGTGTGTGCTTTGCCCTTCAGTGCCTGGGAATCCTACTCGAGTGACGTCACATGATATCCCTCTATTGCATGTAATGGCATGCACTAACCATATTCTATTTGTCGGCCTTTTCTTGCAGATCCAGCATAGCCAGCGCCCAGTATGCGATTCATTCAAATCTGATGATCTCTCTCTTGATAGCTCTCTGCATCTTCATGATGCTGCTAATTAAGGAGAAAAGCAGGGTAACAAAAAATATTTTGTTACATTGTATAAAATGTCAAATAAAGAGTTAAAATAAGTAAGGATGGGGTAAAAATGTACTCAAGCAGGTGAGACCATTAGTAACGTTGGCTGTATGGAGGACACACTAGTACGTCACCAGATATGTTCACATGAACACGTTGGACGGCCATCCCTACACTAAAAGTTACACCCCCAAGTTATGCATTATATTATATAGCAATGAGTAACTACGCAAAGCGTAAAAAATGTGCGGGTGTAGCATACTTCGTATACGAAATATGTAGTCTTAATATCTACAGTACATTGCTGCTAACTATAGCAGCTCCCTGTTGTGACGAACTTCCTACCGAGAGATACGTATTGCTGATTCTATAGGTGCATTCATGTTCTATCAAAACTAACCAGTAATATTTTTTACCAGATTTTTTTTTAATAAGTTTAATAAGGTTTTCCCCCTTTTGGTAAAAAACTGGTTACCTGATTGGAAAAGGCGACATACGCCCACTCGTTCTTAAAACTCTTCATAGATATACAGTTGTGTTCGTAACCAGCTGCTTACCTTTGGGCGGGCAAGTGAAGGACCACTTGCCACTCTGTCATTGGCCTAACTAGCCTTGTAGGTGAGGGGACGAAGACGCCATTCCATAGGCCCGATTATCAGCAAACGAGAGAGGGTCCACTTAGTCTCGTCACGAGGTCTCGGGGTGGTGAAGTCCATTGCCCCCTCCATGCTAGTCACACAAGAGCCTCCAAAAGCACTTGAATGAAGCCATAACTAACGTCTGCAATTAAAATTAATTCCTATAAAAAACATTTTGAGCCATGATCACAACTTGAGAGCATTGCCCCGAATGTTTCCCTCGCCCTTGCCCCTTCCTGTGTCCGCGAAATGTCCTAATGTACGTTGCAAAATTTAATATTGAGAAATTTGCAATATACCGTATGGAAGGCATCATTTCACTACAACAGAAATGTCTGTTCTTTGTGCTTGAGGTTCATATCATGTTCCATTTTATGATTTTGTTATCTTGTCCTTATCCTCAGGCAATGTGTGACGTAATAAAGTTTCTGCTGCAGTATTTCTTCTCGGCAGCATTTTGTTGGATGCTTTGTGAGGGAATCCATCTCTACCGGCAGATCATAACCGTCTTTAACTCCGGATCGAAACATCTTTGGGTGTATTTCCTTATTGGCTGGGGTAAATATATTTATTATCCAGGCGGTGACGGATTATGTGTAAACCTGAGTGGGCTTAAACCTAGGGATCGTAATTAAATGCAGGTTGCCCGCCAAGGGCCTGTTGCTTGTTTCATTTTTGTAGCTATCGTTGTAATTTAAGTTATAGTTACCGATTGAGTTGATTACTACAGACGTAGTCAATGCAGGTGAAAGTAATCGTCTGGTCCAAACTATGTAAACACAGTGAGAAGATCAAGCAACATTTTAATTTAGGCCCATTTGACGAAACGGTCGGCTTAGGAGTAGGACTAGTTCTATGTTCATGTAAATGTCTATTTAATGCAAACAGAACACTGATAATGATGCAAATAGCCACAATTAATTACTATCGTCAAAATTCACCACAACTGAACATTGACGAGAGAAGTCCGGTTCACATCTAGTCATTTCTCCTTTGTACAACGTTCATTTCAAAGACATTTTTAATGTCGGTTTGCCTTGAGGAGTTTATCTGAGACGTCTTTACACTTGTCTGCTGATAAAAACGTCAAAATCACACAAAAAGCAAGGAGACAATAACTTTTTAAAAGATATCACAAGCCAATAACAGGCCATCCCGGACAATTTCCGCTCGGCCAATCCCCCAGGCAACAACCCCTGTACAATTCCTATCTCGGACAATTGAAATCCAAACAATATCCCTTTGGACAATTCCAATTTCTCTGGAGGGATGGTAGGAATAAGTTGTCTTTAGGAACTGCGGAGACGGTAAGAGGCTAGGGGTTTTAGCCCCCGCACTTTTTCTGCCGTGGGCATTTTGGGCCGCCCTTAACTGCTTTTATTTTCTTGAACATAATGAGCCGCTTCGATGGTTAGCCCCTCACTTCAAAATTGGCTCCGCGGTCTATGGTCTAAGGTGTAGTTGTCATAGCTGGGAATTGTCCAAATTGGCAAATCATCCGGGGAAAATTTTCGGGGGTTGGGGCGGGGAGGGAGGTGTCTAGGAATTTTGTCCGGGTGGGAATTTTTCCGCGGGAGTTGTCCAGGAACCAGTGAGGTGTCTGGGAAATAGCCAAACTTTGAAGAGGTGTATCCTGCGAGTGGTAAGAGATACTACATTAATTCCAGGAGTGTTGGTGGCTTTGGTGTCAGGTGGGGGACAGGGGGAATTTCTTTTGTAGGGGAATTTCCCAGTTTCGTCCAGTATCCTGGGTATGATAAAATAGGTAGTCCCTGTCTACGAATTGTCGTCCCGATGATCTACTTGGTTCTAATCTTAGGAAAAGCAGATTCTTCAATAACAACCAAACATTTTCCAATATTTCTCATCAAAAACCCAAATTTTTTAAAATTATCTTAAAGGGGCTCATTGAGTTGATATCAATTATTTTCGAGTTTGCAGGAAATCGTTGGATGACAATGTTTCTAAGTAGCCTCACTAGTCAGGTAGTAATTACTGTACTTACCGAAAATGTGAGAAATTGCAGTTTTTGTGGACCTGGATACGATAACTACCTTAGGTAAAACGTGTCTGGTCACGACTTTGTAATAAATGATTTTTAATCATTAATTACCCTACAATTGCCATTTCAGTTGTGAGTCAGATTTTCCGAATCTCTTAGTTTGATCAAGTACCATCAAGATGTGAGTAAATCTCAGCAGGTGTAAAACAATAATGAATTTTGTGAACCATATCAATAAGCCCCTTTAAAAACCCAATGCTTTTAATTATTTTCAAAAGATCCCCAAATTCCCTACTGTTTAGAGTGCCAAAAATTTTGTATGTGATATTCTTTTGTAAACCCGCCGTCTACGTCGTGGCAGGGAGGTAATATATCATCTCCCTGGTCGGGCAGGGAGGTAATATATCATGTCCCTGGTCGGGGTGACGGGTTGCTCGACCCCGGAGGGAGCTTAGCCTCTCTCATTGGGCAACATAATTTCCATCTGAGTATTGTAATCCGTAACCCGTAACATGGTCTGAATAGAGGAGAACAGGAATCTGGTCAAAATTTGACTACATCTGCTTCAGAAATGAGCCATTTCTGATAGTCTTGTCAAATAATTGATCAGATTCCTGTTCAGTGCCCCTCTGATCAGATTCGGTCCAGATTTGACCAGACATTTTTTCAGAGTGTAAAATACCTCTTTTGATTACAGGTCTACAAAACTTATAATTTTTTACTGTAGTTCCACGCACACCGTTACAGAAGGGGTGGGTGGTATGTTTTCCACTTCCAATTATCTTTAGTGCTCATACTGGGGAGTTTGAAAAGAATTGGAGGAAGGGAAGTGGTCGGGGAAAGCTTGAATTACCCCCCCCCCAAAATATTTAACACCATAGTTGTCTATGTTGCATTAATTTTTTTATAATGTATTAGTGTTACATACAGTTCAGAATTAGGTAGTTTGGTAACTTTATATTTATGAAATATTCCAACGTTCTTTTGAAAGAAATTCACTGATTTGTAGATCATCAGTGATTTGTTTATCCAAGCATTAAATTTTTCAAAGTATGCAAATTCAATACTCTTGTGAGAGAGAGATTTTGATCAAAGTAAAGATATTGCCATAGTTTGATAGTGAGATGGATTGACAAGGATGAAAGACATTTGTTTTATTGATGCAATACTAACACTATAACACACTATGACATTTTTAACGATTTCTTAAAAGGTTCTCCAACACTTTATTCAAACAAGTCCTTTACAACGGTTTCATTTTGGTATCAGCACGGAAGGACAGAAATTTGTTGTAAGTGGTGCAGTACTTCCACAACTCAAAAACAAATTTCCTGAAATTTGTTAGTCACTTCCTTATTTTTTTGGCTTCATTTTTGGTCTCTTTTTACAAATTATTTTGGATTGATCTTTTTGTAGTTCTCTTCAAGATTATGGATTGGGGTCAAAACGTGCATTTCAAACGGTTTTTTAGCCATTGTGAAGAAAGGTAGCAAATATTAAAAGGTGGCACAATTTCCAAGGTTTCTGTTCTCACTTTTTTTCCCCTTACAGCTGTGCCACTTTTGTTCGTCGTGATCTCAGTCACCGGTACCAGAATACAACAGATTGAACCACCGCTACATGCCAATGCCACGTAAGTTGCAAGATTGGTTTTGTCATTTTTTCTCTCGAGGTTTAGTATCAGTGGCATATTTAGGGAGGCATTAGGCCCCCTCACTGGTGCTGACTTTATTTTTTAGGCCCTAAATTTGTTAATGCTTGAACGCAAATTTTACTTCAAAGGTAGCATATGTAGCACCAGATTGTATGAAAGGACACCTAATTTTTCAAATTTTCAAACGGAAGGGGGCCACCACTCCCGTTAGACCCCTCCCCATGCCGGCGATCACAGAACATACTGCATCCCCCCGTGGGAGAAATCCTGGCTACGTCACTGTTCAGTATGCATGTTATTATTCAGATACTGAGAGTGTTTTCCTAGATTCTGAATTCCGGCATGGACGTCAAAGATCGGGGAAGGAGGGAATGGGGGACAAGTTTTCCACAATTTTGCTAAAATGTATTAAGGCAGTAGTAATTTTGCTTGTCTAAGAATGCGAATATTTTTTCTTAGGGACGCCACCCCATAGCCCCTCGATTATGTGCCTGCTACACAAGTATATTACTAAAAGCCCTAAACACGCACACATTATAAGACGAGTTCGAAGTCCAGCGCAAGCGCAGTGGGGAGACGATTGACATCAAGAAGGTTAATTGTGATTATGAGTACAATCAAGACATGGAAAAGGATCTTGTGTGCTGGAAAGATAAACTTCGTAAGCTCCTTACATTGTACTGTGCAAACAAAAAAGTTTACCTGACCCCAAAAATTCATATGCTCATCAATTCGCCTGCAGAGAATTTGAAGGGAAATATTGCTTTTTAAATGGCATACAAAGAAAATAGCTCTTTGCTATAGCTCTTTACAATTCTATCTAACTAATAACCTCTAGCAATAGCTTTATCTCCTCAAAATATTATGCATTAAAGGAATTATAGGATAATTGCATCATTTAAATTTTTAAAAGTTTGGGCCAACAAATTGTTCTTGAGAAACAAATAATTTCTTTCTGTGAGAACCTTATTTCTTGAGAGAAAGCTACCGTATTGCCGTATTTTAAATTATCTATCATTCTGTATCTATAAATATTGGTTTTAAAAATTTGAAAATTTTCTGTAAAACAAACCCAATATTTCTCTTAAGCTTCGACCTAATCAATTGAATTACTTCCTTTGAAAAGTAAGGAACCTCTCCAACACATTCCTAGCTCAAATTATCAACACGTTTCCCATATCTAGCTAGTGTCATTCTGAAAACAACTATTTTCTATCCCATGGATACAGATCCCTATCGAAGGTTCAAAGGTAGTGGGCAGCGACCTTTCAAAATACCCCCTTCCCCCCACGGGAAAATTTTTGAGATTTAAAATAATTACTGGCTGGTACAAATTCACATATCTCGCCTTCTGAAAATATTTTCCCACCTGAAAGCTACCTTGTCCCCCTTATTTCAACACATTGTCTGGCTACAGGCTTGCATGCATGGTAATGGTTGTTTATTTACCTTGGAAGTTCAATTTTACCAGAATGTCTGAACATTTCATTTTTTTAAGGCTCCGCCAATTGTTCAAGAGTTTTGAAAAGACTGCAATGTATTTATCTTTCCATCTTTTAGCTGTTTCTTCAGCTACAGGGATGGCTCCATCTGGTATTTTGTCGCACCTGTTCTGGTCGTGATGTTGGTGAGTTCTAATAGTATTATACCATTTTCGGAAATACCGGGCTTACACTTCCTCGTAAGCCTCAACTTACAGTGCCAATCATATAATATTACGTCCTATATGAATATCTGAACTATTAGTCTCTTCATAAGTAATCATTACGAAGTGTTTTTTTTTTTGTTTTTACTTTTAATTTTTCTTACTTTTTTTCTTGATTAGAATCCACCTTTTACATAAATAAATATAATTGATATTAAACATAAAGTCTCAATTCAAGTAATACACAAAAGAAGAAATCGAATTCGAATAAATAAGACGAAATAATTTATACCATGGCAGCCAACATATTTCCCACCTTTATTCATATTTGTATTTTGTATAATGAAACAGACTTCTCAAAAAGATCTCAGACCTTGAACGGTAATAAAATTTGCTGCCTCACCCTTGAAAATATAGTACTTCACTACAATACTGAATATATTAAACATATAGTCACGATTAATCCTAATAGTACCATAAATGTGTCATTCATATCAAGATCTATATCTACATTCTCCATACGCGAGTGGAGAAACTTCCATAATGAAAGTACACATGGGCAGACAGTACACAATAGAATGTTCCATAATATCTCAGAAATTATGATACAGATTACACTGATTAGATTCTACGGGGGTTATATTATGGAAGTAAACATTTGCAGGAATAAAGACGGTGAAGAACTCTTTACTGGAACCACCTTATCTTCATGTCAATAGAACATCTGAAGGGAACAGAACATTTGAAAAATTCAAATTTAAGTATTCACGCCTCACTTAAGAAGAAATTTATTTGCCATTGCTGGAGCATGGACTAATAATATGTCGGACTGGACAGCCTTACAACTAAATTTATCCATTGAATTTAGTTATACAATAAAAAATATTGACAGGATGCGTGAGTCGGTAAAGCAGACTTTTAACAGTTTAAAGAATTCCTTCCAAGCCGATTTAATGGCATTGATAAGCCCATGTACTTATCAATCATGCACTAAAGGAAATTTGAACGTAGATCACACTTGTTCTGAAAGTCACAATTGTTTGAAATTAGGTCATTGATATAAATAACGCCTTTGTGATCCAATGCCTGTTAAACAAAGGAATTTAATCAATCTTATTCAATTACTGTTCCAAATAGGTTGAAGGGAAACAATATTTGTTATAAATGACGAAAGCTTGAACATTGCTTGCTAAAAAGCGTTAAAACCATCCTTTAAAAATTGATTTGAAATATAATATCACCAGCTTATTTGAAAAAATAATCACCACTTATAAACATATTTTCTAAAGTAAACCCATACTTACTGAAATAACCGTGCACTAATACAATTCTTACCAGTATTGTTGTCGAAGAGACGACAAACACACAACACTTTCAGATCAATGATGTGTTTGAAAACATCTTTCTTTTTCAGACCGTCGTTCTCATAATTACATAACACTTGTTTCCTTTTATACGATAAGGTTTGTTTTTCATAAAGTTAAAAAAGGTAGAATATCTCATTAAACAACTCTTTAGGGTTGACAAAGAAGAGAAAGCAAGTACTAGTTTAAATGAGGTTAAATAATTGGTTTTAATACAGTTTTTTTTGTCCTAGCGTGGAAATATTCCGCTTCGATCAAATGTAGACCAATCGTTTCATCTTATCCATCTCAATCGTGTAGATAATCGAATTTCATCCTTGGCAAATCACTATTAAACATAATGCCAAATTACTTAAAGTCTTCACCTTCATTCTAACGAAACTGTCCGAATTGCCTAAATATGATTGAGGAATCTTTGAAAGAAACAATACCTACTAAAATAGATTTTTCAGAAGTAATTTTTAATTCAGACATATTGCCAAATCGTCCAAGTGTATCAACAAGAATTTTTAACGTCTTAACAGAACCGCCTATTTAAAAGGTTAAAGGGTTAAAGGGTCATTTTGTACTCTTCCTCCTATGCCAATGCCTCGAATTAAACGGTTCATATAAACAAATGCGTTTAAAACCTGCACCGCTCAGTCAAAAAGGCAGAGAGATAACGGATCTCCTTGTTTACATCCTCTTTCAATAGAGAGTAATCTGAGAAGAATCCATTAACCAGAACGCTTGACGATATAGTATTATAAAACGTATTTACCCACTGTAAAATGACAGGTCCAAAATGAATCATTACAAGGTTTTTATTTCCAGGGAGTTGCTAGGATGGAGATGCAACGTTCTATAGACTCTTTGAAGCAATGTTCGTTTCCCACGGTAATCCTGCCTTTCTCCTCAAAATTCTTATCTTAATGCCTAAAATAACTAAGGTCAGTGATGCATTGTCAAAGTGACAATGAGAAGACACACCCCTCACGTTGTACTCGTTAACTTTTCGTTGCCAGCCCTCATTCAAAAATATGAAATTTTAACCTTCCGTCATTATTCGTCACACTTATCATCACTTCATTTAAAGTCAGCAATTTTCCTTTTCAACGAACTTTCCAAATATGTTTCTTAATGATAGGCAAATTTGCTAAAATCTGAGAGAAATGTATAGACTTGAACAATGTTTCCAGAAGATGACGTCATCATGGGGGCACAATTAAACAACGCAATTTAAATGTTTGTTGCCAGTCGTTTTACTGAAAATCCTGATTTAAGCTTGAACGTGGGCGGAAACGAACCTCACTCTTCAAAGCATGTATAAACAATGTCTTCTGAATTGGGATTACCAGGAAAGAAAGGAGGAGATCACCATTAAAAGGGTTTAGTCTACAGAGACTCAACAATAAGAACAAAAAGACCTGTCAATCAAATAGTGGTGCCTGAAAAGAATTAAACCATTTTCAAGTATATATTGTCTGACAAGTTTGTGCGTTGAATCTCCATCCTAACAACTCACTGTTATTTCAAATTAAAATCAAGCAAAATAGAAGAAAAAGAAAAACAAAACTCATCAAAATTGTCCTTTCAGACACTTTGTAATAAACTATTTCGATTGTCTTATGCAAACAAATTTCAAAAGCTTTTCACCTTCTGAGATATTTTTTTATTATAATTTTTGTCTTTTGTGAGGCAAATGTTCTCTGTTACATTTGCAGTTGCATTTTTGCCACCTGATGAAGAGTATGTACTCGAAACGTCGTGGAATTTTCCGCAAACTTTTATCACTTTTTACTACCTTTATCGACCTACACATTTCTATAGTGCTCCGCAGCATTTCGACTTTATATATATATATATAT
>WURT03323722.1:0-24446 GCA_009936505.3 Holothuria glaberrima | reverse complement strand
AGATTTTTGGTGGTAGAATAGGAATAAACCACATTTGTCGGACTATTATTGTCTCATAAACCGTCTTGACTCCAAATAAAGCAAAATAACGGACGAGGCGAAGCCGAGTCCGTTATTTTGCAATTTGGAGTCTCGACGGTTTATTCACCAATAATAGTCCGTCAAATGCGATTTATTCCTTAAATCAAAGATATGAAAATCATTTATTTCAATGTAAGTGTGCGGGCTGGGTTCCTCTGCAGGCAGAAACCTGAAACAACTCAAATTAATTTCCTACCGAGGAGATACAACACTTCAAACGTGGCCGAGAAGGCCATCCCTCAGATTTGCACCATTTTATCCTTTTAACCTAGTCTGTGTAGCATTCACAAAACTGCTATAAAATGTCAGTAGCAGTTCCTGGTTTCTTTCTTCTTCCACAGTTGATCTACAAAGGAATAAGTTGTGTCAAATAGGGGGCCATGCAATAAAGTTGAAACTCGCTGAAACCAATTGAATACAATTAAACTAAAATCTGAAATTAGTTGAATACAAATTAATTTGGACACATGGAACTTGTAACACATAAATGGTACCGGTACCACCATGTAAAAAAATTGCCAACAGTTTTTATTAAATGTGTATGTCTATAATTCTTGACTGAAAAAATCATTTTTCTTCCTCAGGTCCTTTCCCGTTTGCACTCAGAACCATTGATCCCGGATGGACCCCCACAAACCATCCCGCAAACGATCCCGACCATTCCAGTTCCACCAGCCTTGTTGACGCAACAGTTGATAACCAGTGGTGCTGCTAAGGATTGTATACGCCTCCGTGGTCTGCCATTTACGGCCGCTATCGAGGACATAATGAGGTTCTTGGGGGAGCATGCACATTTTATTCGACCGCAGGGTATTCACATGGTGTATAATTTACAGGTGAGTCATGTGACTAACGAACAGGGCGTAACATGTATACAGAATATAACATTAAATTAACTTCGTTATTATTTGGCTTAAAAGCAGCAAACAGGGCAGTTGGAAGGTTCTTTGGAGGATGAACTTCATCTCCAGAAATTTGACATTTTCTATGGTAATTTTAGACATATTTAAGAAAATACCCTATCAAACTTAACTTAAGATTGGATTACAGTCTCCTAGTCCCGATTTCCACGACGCTGATTAATTCATGCAATCACTGTTACATTTGCCTTAACTGAAACAACACGCAATTCGTTGAAATAACACCAAAGAATAGACACCATATAGTTGCGAAGAGTTATGCTTTAACCTTGCAAAGATCAATGTCCAACCCTATTACAGATTAGAGAGAGATATTTTAAGACGGTTCCTTCATGTACCAAGTACGAAAAATCAGAATTTTGACTGATTATATAAAAATTAAAATCAAACGAAAAAAGATAAAATCCCATTTGGGTATTTCCATCAGCACTGGAAAGCAGAGAGGCAAGACGCACTGCTTCAGCTAACCCCGAATATTTACTCAAATATACGTATACACGTATAACCTAACCTATCAGTTGTCTGTGCAGTGGTATAGTATCACTGATACCATCCACCTCTTCAGGCTTCCGGGCACCAAGTCGGTACAGGGTAATCTCCACACCTTTGGGTCGGAGCTTCCTACTCATTTTTTTTCTACACGAGTTATCAAAAACGTGAACTTTATCTTTTTGTCCCAAGGGAAAACCAAATGGTGAGGCTTTCATACAGATGACGTCACCTGACCATGCGTACATGGCGGCACAGAGCTGCCACATGAAGTACATGGGGGAGAGGTACGTTGAGGTATTCCAATGTTCTGGTGATGAGATGAGTATGGTTTTAATGGGAGGACCTCGACAAATCCCCAAGATACCAATGCCAATTCCAGGTAAGAGCTTTACAATCGTACATGGAAAAAAGGTTGTAAATTGTTGTAGGTTTCACTATGAAATGAAGCATTAACAACTTGGAAAATAAAGTATACCTATTAAAAAGTGTTTGTATACCTGCATTTCAACTCTTTTCGGATGAAATGTTCATTTACTTGCCGTAGCCTTTTTGTAAGCGTATTAAAGGGAATATTTTGTTTGTGATGAATAAACTTCAGTTTATTTTGGTTTAGACTGTCAGAGGTGTTAGTTTTCTTAAGTTTCCTTATGAGAGTGATTGCCCAGTAAAGTTCACGAGTTTGAAATCACTCCCTTCCACAAATTGCAATTATCAATTATGTAATTAGTATCTCCGCTTAAGAGTATGTAAAAATGTACATTATTTCATTCCTTACAAGGAAATGTGAAAAGTTTGATGTTTTAAACTACATGAGTTCATATTAATCAATTTATGTACTACATTTGTAAATATGTAAAATTACATTTGTAAAGTTGTGGGAGAATCAAACAAATGAAATGCGCATTTTCATCTATTAGAACTAAGATTTATAGAAATGAAATATTAGAAAATTCAAATTAGGTCGCTTGGGTGACGTTTATTTTCAGGAAATTAAGTTCTCGCAGATGAAATCGTTGTTTAAAGCCCATGAATGTTTTGTACATCTAAACTTCACCTTTTCAAATGCTTCAGCATTATTACTCAAATGTGTAACATTTTGGGAAGAAAAGCTATTGCTATAGTTCATTGGTGAGGCTGAATGGTTTGACTGAACTGATAAAATTCTTTGTCTGTGCCGTCTTAACTCACTTTTTAAACACAGTTGCACAGACAGAATGCACACAGTCGGGAAGCCGCATTCTAACGATTTATTTCTTGAAGGCTAACATTATCACTCTATCACATTAGTTTTTATCTCCCGTTAGAAACACCCTCAGTGAGAGCGTATCGTAAGAAAACACATGAAAGACTTACGAAGCTTACTAGACATTGTTACCAGCATTTAAAGGCAAAATGCAGCCCCCAATTTGGATGAGTGTGCCCCTTCATCCTAGTTCAGGAATGGCTCTTATCAATCATGTGACAATATGTTTGTTACTCATTTGTTAAATTCATGCAGAAAAACTCCTTGGTTTACCTTCAATATTCAATGTTTGTATACAGAAACATAATGAAAGATACTAGTGAGCGAAATAAGAGGAGATTTGTAAGATTTAGCAAACTAAAATAAACTTAGGTCGACTGGTATCTTAACCCTTCTGTTTTTCCACTCATTCAAATACCTCACCTTACTATGAGGGTGAAATACTAGGACAAACGAAATGACAAGTTTCATTTACAGTCAGGTAGGCTAGTTATCAACAGCTGCATGCACTCAAGGTGGCTTTCGTATTTCCGTATTACCGACACAGAATAGCCTACATTGATATGTTACATATATTCAAATCAAAGTTTTTAGGCATACCGTGCTCATGACAGCTGACAAAATTCTAACAGAGTGCATTACGAAGTCAACAGAAGTGAAAGAGAAGACTTATCCCATATGTCACTGCGGTTAAAAATGAAACTTACAAGACTATTTCCAAAAAGTCTCTTTTATTTTTTAGCAATTTAACGACCAAGTATGTATAGGCCTACATACACAAACGAAAATGAGTTCGCTGGAGCATGTCGCTGCGTCATATACAATCATTCAATTGACTGAATAATTCAAAGAGAACGATTTACAACCGTATGGAAAAAATGTGAACAAAGATATGTACACGCTACTAAGCATTAAAAACGTATTTAAGTGCTTCAAAGCAAGTAATAGGCATAGACTTGCTTTATTGAATTCTCAGCCTCATTGAAAACATGTACATAGGCCTAAATTATAATATTTTTAGTTTACACAAAGGCCTAGATCACAACACCTACTATAACTAGCTATTACAACTTCCCTTTCAGAACAGGCCAATGTTTATCAATTTAGTACGAAATACTCCGTCCGTACATGGCGCGTTTTTCGTGTTTTGCTTGTCTGCTGCCAGTCCGTAAACTGTATACTTTCTTGGCCTATATGATGTGATTATTTGCCGGTGCCAATACGAAAACTGTTTAATGCAAAAACCTTCCTCTTCCTTGTGAAATGCCTTCCCATGCCGCATATGGCGTTGTTATTCCTTCAGGCGAAACGTAGCCTAAGGCCTGTTTATTCAGAGGTTTGTTCAACGCTTTTGCACATTGTCAGGTAGGGGTGCTCGCGTGGCCGGTCGTCTGAACAACTTTGGCCTTTTATGAATAAAATTTATCCTCGTGTTCGCAACCCATCAACCTGCATTAAAATACTCGTATTTGTCGTATATTAGCCTGTGTATAAAGTTGAACAATGCAACAGCCGAAAAGAGGAATTCTGTTTTATCGAATGTGCCTGTGGCTAGGAGATAGCCTTTGTACAAGCATAACGAAACACTTACGAATGCAATCTTAGTTTCGATAACTGTGCATTCAAAAGCCACTTCACAGCAATGTGTTACAATGCAGTTACAGATTTGTTTGACGGGTACACAAAGGAAGTATATATCACACGCTATCACACATTTCATCCGGAAATGATTCACTTTTTTCTTACCCATTGCGTTTTATTGAAGTAATGGGAAAAAACCCATAAGCCTGTAAAGCTTCCCGACTGTTGCACACAGTAATATAATATTGTCATACATATTTCACACTTCGCTGTTACCTAATATTATGGTTAGGCTATGTTCCATTCGTTGATAAAAAAACGTATACTGTAATAGAAGTAGGGGTTCAATACTGCATGAAATTGAATGAACTTTGCAAGCAATCCCCGTACACGCAAGTTTTTCACGACTACCGATTCATACATGTATGGCACGCCGTCGGTATAACTGATGGAAAATCTACTGACACTATATAGTACAGAACGACATATGCATTTAAAATACGACTTACATCAGTTTTGATTTGAAAACACCAATTCAAATAGTGTTAATGATCTAGAACTGTACGTGGTCTCATCAAATCTGATATAGATAGACCTATTCCGCTTTAAAAAGTCGGTACTAGTCAATAAAAACGAGAACTATGGAGAAACATATTAAAACTGTTAAACTTAAATTAACATTGATTTTAGCACTATTCCGATCGAAAGTTATATTTTTCTAGTTTAATCGCCATTTGTTAATGATATGTTCTCTTCAATGTGGTATTCAAAGATTTCAAATGATGTATGTGTTACCGATGGCAGACCACTGGCAAACCCATATGAGGCGTGGTCATTAGCGCCAACCTGCCCTCCTCCCTCCCCGCCAGAAATTATTTTTTAGTCCCAAGAAATGTTTTTCATGGCAAAATTTTACGTCATCGTTGATTGCCAAGTAGGGAACACGTCGGGGAAAATACCCACCCCTTCCTCGTGGGGACTGCCTCACCATATTCCCATGGGTGGAGTAGAAACCCAGGTAACATTCACATATGGGATCCTTAGGGGCCCCATATGGGCCAACATATGGGGTTCATATGGTTTTGCACGCAAGGTTCATAAGGGGCCATATGGGCCAGACCATATGACCCATATGGGATAGTTCTGAGGCTCATGTGGGCAACTGCCATATATGGGCCCCAGAACTATCTCATATGGGTCATATGGGCATAAGGGCTGGCCCATGTGACCCCTTATGAATCTTGGGTGCAAAACCATACGGGCGCCATATGGGGCCATATAGGTTTGCTAGCTGGTTAGTCGTTAACGAGTTTTAAGCGCTGGTTACTCATGTTCACTATTCAGTGCGTGTATAAATTCGAACAGCCTAGCAGTGGTCAGAGTTAAAACCCTCACTAAACACCCACAATCAAGTGATTTCGAATAGAGCATCCCTACTCCTCCTCCTCTACTGGTACCTTCCCCTCCCCCAGGCTATGGCTGTCCGTGAGTGTAGGAATGTGTTACATTAGATTTCGTGTATAGGTATTGCACTTTCAGTTTATGCTACAGTGAGGACATTTTATTCCAAGGACTTTAGTTAGTAATGGACAAATACAGGACCTTGGACAGATCCGTTTACAAGTGTCTAGATGGTGTAAAGAAGTTTTTCACTAACGTCATCGCGTATTAATTTGGCATACTGGCCGTCACTGAACATGTGCAGAAAGTGTGTTATCGATACGCGCGCACGACACGGCCTTAGTTACAATTGTTCGATAATGGACGCCTGGCCGTCAAAATAGAGATACGCGCAGCGCAGTGACGTCGGTGAAAAACCTCTACAGAATTTGTGATAAATACACATTTACAAAGTTTTGACCCAGGCCAGTGTAGTTCAGTCTTGAAGAATGTCCTGAATGTTCAGTCTGAATTATTGCTTGCTCAGCTATATCTTCTGGTAAAGTTGGATCTCAGTGTTACGTTTTCTCTGTTTCTCTTCTTTTACAGGTGCAGTCGCCCCTACAACACCCCTTGCCTATCCTAGCATGCCTATGTCTTCCCCACACTCGGGTGCCACTATTGTCCCCACGCTGCCAGTACCTGCACGCCACCCAGGCGCTACCACCTTCCTGCCGCCTCATCATGCACCTGTCTATTACTTGCCGACGCCACCGGTATCTCCGAGTGCCCCACTCATTTATCCTGGCTCCAGTAACGCCTTCATACGTCTTCGAGGGCTTCACTTAGGCATTCAACCACACGAGGTGGCACACTTCTTCCAAGGATACGGGGTAAGTCGTATGTCGTGTGTGACTAGCGATTGTGTAGATGCAAACTTCTAACTTGATGTGGAAAATGCTTTTCAAGTATCCTTTTGACTTCCACTGCGTTACGGTATGACAACTGACCATGAAAAATTGGATTGTGACAAATTGTCACATTAAGTAAAGAGGGGGCGTTTTCCTGCTTTGTGGGCGTGCTACAACGTCTTGGCGAGGCCAAACAGTTTCTGATTTTTATATTATGGTTGTTTTGTGAAATGAGATTAATCATATGACAGCGGAATCTTCATTAACATCATAATAGCCCAATTACTTGGTCATAATCCAATAAAGAAATCTTTTTTGCTCTAAGTTAGCTTTTAATTATGAGTTTGTCTGATAACCTCCTCAAAATAAATATCAGCTAATATTATTTTAACATATACTTCTCGTGCACCGTCAGGGGTGTAGCAAGGGAGCCAGTTTGAGCACATGCTCTAGGCGCCATTTGTATGGGTCCCACTGGGCAGTCATGGTGGCTGGTATTATGATAAAGTATCTAAAATGGGTGTCAGTTGTTTAAATAGGGGCGCAATAAACACAAGTCCGTAGTTAAGGGGGACCAGGGGCGAAATTTTTTCGCCCCCTAAAATTCAAAACTACCATTGCCGTTGTGCATTTTAATTTGTCCCCCCCCCACCCCTAAGAAAATATCCCCAAGCTATTTCACCCCTTCAGTACCATGTCTGGCTACGGGTGTCAGTTAACAACCTTGCCAAATGCGCCATCTGTGTCCTGGCTTAGAACTAGTACGCTTTTGGGCATCTTCTAGTGATAACACCTGCATAGTTGCGTGGTAGTGCGGTAGTTCTCTGGTAGTCGGAAAGTCCAAGCCTGTTGTGTTGGTTAGTAGTGCGTAGAAGGACTTAGTGAGGAAGTAAACATGAAGCAACTTCAAGTTGTGTACATCAAGGACAAGAATAATTGTACAAAAATATCTTCAATAGGAGAGAACATCCCGTAAACATTCTTGGAAAGACCATTAAACATATCCTTAATAGGTTATGTTGGTAAATTTCTCTCAAGCGTCTCTTGTTAATGGCGTTTTGTCTTCCTTTCTGACAGGTTCCAACAGAAAGCGTACATCTTCAACCTAATGGGGATGCCGTCGTTTCCTTCTATACGCAGGAGATCGCAATGAAGGCTCTGCAAGACAAGCAAAGGATGTTTGGCGGGAAAATGGAGCTTTTCGTGGCATAAATCCTGATGAATTTTAAAAGAGAGAAGAGATGTAATACCGTGAGGCTGAAGACTATATTCTTGCCCTTTTCGAACGTACGCATTGAAACAACCTGCTGCCCCTGAGCCGCCCTATAAAATAATAAAAATCCGAAAGTTGTGTCGGATAATAACATATTAGCCAGACTTGAAAAGAAGCGCTATATGTTGTGTCACGTGATGTGGATTTTTTTCCTCGAGGTGAGCGTCATGGTCGAGCGAATCCAATTTCCTCCTGAGCCTACAGATCTAAATGTTACTGTAGGAATGGCAGTATATATGCAACACGCGTTGTGAAAGATCCATGACTTTACTGGTACCAACACAAGGACGAGGCCGATTCTAGTCATCTTGTTTCACTCCAGCCGTTTCTACAGGCCAAGAAGTGGAAACAATTTTCTTCATCGTCATTTCAGATAAAACCCGGATCAAATGCCATTTTTCGATGTTTGCTTGAGACACAAAAGGCAATCAACTACATTGAAAGACATTTTCAATTCAGTGTATGCAATAGTGCGAGAAGAATGGGAGGCCTATCAACGGAAAGGCTGTCGTTGAAGTATCACGGCATTTGTTTTAAAGGTTATGCTAATGTTTTGGACCTCCATAATGATATGGAAGGCCTTTGCTTCCTAAATTCTTTTAAAAATAACTTTTGTAGTCAGTACTGGAGGCGACAGATTTCTCGTGCACTGAACATGCACCAAATTGAGTAGATGACATAAATTTTTCGTCACCTGTCGATTATAAAATATGTCAAAATACTGTAAGACGCAACATTTCGAATTGATTATATAGTTATTTAAATGTTTCAAAGATTTTCCTCATTTTAAAAATCAAAAATGCAAATGATGCCTGTTTTTAAAAGAAAGTAATGGCAACTTTTTTTAATCAATGTAGGCGATATGAAAGGGATGGGTGGAAAATTTGAATAATAATTCATTTCGATATGTTTTCTTTCAAAAAAGACTTTCTTTTCCAATACAATTGCTTGCCAAGATTTTATGAATATGCAATTTTAAAGAAATAAATCAATACCGTTGACCCATTTATTAGTATTGGGTGGAGGGGCTGTCGGTGAAAGGATGGACATGGGATTTTTTGAGACTTTTGGTCTTTGGAATATTAACAGGGGAATTAGACTTTTTATAATGTAATGGGTTCCATGGTGGAAAATATTTGTCCGGTGTTAGCGCCCTGAGTTTTTAAAATTGACACTCTTTACATCAAAGTCCAGTTAAAACTGAAAGATAAGAACGAGTGTCTTTAATATCCAAGCCTTAAAAATGGCTAATTGTTGTTGCTAATTTAATTTCAGAGCCAACCATAGGCTTGTGCTCTATGTTCTAAGAACTCGTTTCAAATCATTAGAGCCCTTAATATTTTGGTATTTTGGCACCCAATGGTACATTTGTGGTATTTGCTTTGTGCTTCATTTTCCTTGTCGTCGTAATGGCTTACAGAAAGTGTAACACATTTTGATCGATAAATGATGCTCCCTTAGCCTGATTAACCAACGAGGGTGAGGTTATATTGATAATTTAAACATGTTAGATCATCATGCAGTTTTAGATGTTACGTGTAGTTTCTTTATTTCCTTTAATATCGTTTACTAAAATGTAAATTTCGGCTCTTTCTGCTTAGTTTTTGCTTTCAATGTTAGTTTAGTCACGTGATATGTAGTTCCATTTTATCTTCATATTTGCTTTCATTTTTGTTTTTACTATAAACATCACACTATATCCTCACAAGAATTAGAATATTTAATCTATACATGTTAGCACATCTCATATATTATATAAGTATCACGGAATTTCAACTCACATAAGTTCTAGCAATCCTCTGAAATGTTTGCCTCGCTTTTTTGAGCAACTTTGTAAATAAGGTGCTATTTTTGTTGTTAGTTTATTTTTAAGTTTTCAGTACAGTTATTTAAGTTACCCAAGAAATATTTACATATTGAGCTTTATTTAATGCGATTTCCTTTCTTACAAAGTTGTACGCCTAGGCTTTTTTGACAACACTCCTACAAAGGAGCCTTTTTGTACGTTAGGATAGAGGTCTGCAAGTAAGTTTAACTTTTTTTAGCCGGAGTTTTCATCCTATCCTTAAAGTAAAAGAAATTCTAAATCCACACACCCTTACAATACCCTCCTCATACTAAAGTGACGTTTAGGTAATTTTGACATCAGCTTACAAATTTTAGAGGTTATCCCAATAAACGATCTTTTTTGGCAACAAATGTCATCAGTGAGCAATATTTGAAATGATCTGATGTTTTCTGTGAGTAAAGGTGTACCTTGGTCTGCTCTTTGTGTCTAGACCACCAAATTATTGGTCTGGGCTAACCGAGACCACCCGAGACCGACGAAGCTTCGTACTGAGTCCACCCGAGACCAAACTGCCGTCGGTTTTAGGGGTACGCCAAATCACCTTAACCGCGGAAGCTCTCACACCACTCGACACAAATCCGACAAAGAAACGAAGCAACCTTTTATAGAAGGAAAAGAAAAGGGACTACTAGTTTAAAGAATCTTAGGCTATCCATGTTATGCAATTTTAAAGGGCGCAAAATATACAGGACTTTTTGCAATTTGTGCTTTGAAAACAGTCAATACCTTAGCATACACAAGGGGAACCATCGTTTTTTGGTTTGAGTCTAAAACGGACAGACCACACAGGAAAAATGATGTCGGATAGGTCTGACCACCCAACCGTAAGTCTAAGAATAGTGAGACCACCAAAAACTGACTTCGGTTTCGGTTTGGTCTCGGTTTTGGGGTGGTTTATGCATACCCTTAAGCTATGATATCTATTGCTGGCGCTATGTTATCTTAATTGTTTACATTAGGAGTAGGGCAAAAACATCACATTGAATTCACAGTTGTCTTTAGAAGCAATGCCAAAATGCCTTCCGAAAACTTTTCAACATTGTCCGTCTCAGATTTCATAAAAGTTTGAAAAGTCATAAGCAATTTTATCGGCTTTGTCCGATATAAGTCACTTTGAGTGTTGTACGTTTCATTTTATGTCAGACTTTGTAAATTACTAAGTATAATGGCAGGAACCCTTGAGGTTTCTGTGTCATTTCTTAAATGCATTCACAAGTGCCTTACAATGCGTAGTATAGCTAGTTCATTCTTTTTGTTGTATTATATTACCAGGGTCGTCACTGCGCAAGCGCAGTTGTCTGTCGCTGACAAGAAATCCAATGTCTTCCACTTTCCACGTAGCCGTAATAACTTTGTAATAAAAAATTGTAAAGCAATGTAAGACCTTACAACAAAAATATTTAGAAAATAATGATAAAGGAGATCATAACAAGTTAGCAATATTATCTCCAATATTTTAAAAAAATATTCTCCTCAAAAATGAGAGAGACATTTATTAATATGACAATAAAAGTAGCTTCCAAAATATACAAGAACGTTTCATCTTTTTTTTAAATATAGTCCTAAGTTGTCAGGGGCGGCGATCCTGAGGGGTATGGGAAGGAGGGAGACATATCCCCCATGAAACTGGATGGGGGGATACTGTACACTATGCCTCCCCCCCCAATGAAATCAACCAGGCAGATCCGGAAATCAGAAAACTTTACCTTTTTCTAGACTTTTTACAATAGGCCTATTTATTTTTGTAGGAAATACTTCTTACAGTTGTCATAGTATCCCCTTGCAAAACCTATAGAGGGCCATTTCCAGTGATCTGGGGGTATTTTGGCAAAATTTTCTACGCTCCGCGCCAACTGATCGTGGCGCTCCGCTTAGATACTGCCACTGACTATTTCCGGAAATGAGAAAACTTTACCTTTTTCTAGACTTTTTACAATAGGCCTTTTTTAGGAAATACTTCTGACAGTTGTCCTACTGTTACGTTGCAAAGCCTGAAAAGGGCCATTTCCAGTGATCTGGGGGTATTTTTGGCCAAAATTTTCTACGCTCGGCGCCAACTGATCGTGGCCCTCGGCTTAGGTAGTACCACTGACTAGATCCGGAAATCAGAACAACACTTAACCTTTTTCTAGACTTTTTTACAATAGGCCTATGCCTATTCTTTAGGAAATACTTGTTGTCATAGTGTCACGTTGCAAAGCCTGGAAAGGGCCATATCCGGTGATCGGGGGGGGGGGGTATTTTTGACAAAAATTTCCTTTGTACGCTCCGCGCCCACCAATGGTGGCGCTCCGCTTAGATAGTGTCGCTGAAAATATATCCCCCTCCTACTTTCAAAGACGGATCGCCGCCCACGTAAGTTGTTATTGCCCGTTTCATGTATTTTTGTTGCGCGCTTAAACTGATGTCCAGAATATCTAGGCGCCATCATTCCTATGGGAAACAGGTAAATATTCCAAAGTCATTGGCGCCGGCACTAGGGGGAAGGAGGTTTGGGGGAACGGCCCCAATCGATTTTCGAAAATTTTGAAATGTTTTCCTTTTCCAAATAAACCCAACCCAGTGTGTTTAAGCAATAGTTTCCTCAAGTCTAGGGGGTGTACGGTAGGTGTGTTTCTACTCGGTGATGGATCAATTTTCATCAATTTTAGCATAAATCGTTCGCAAACTATCAGATTTCTTAAATCCTTCCTAAACTTTCAAAATTTTTCTCCGCGGGCTTGAACCTTCAGCTCTATTTTTTTTTCTTTAATACCATCCCAAACGTATGTGTTTAAAGGTACTGGTACGGGTTTAATAACACTTGTCATGCAAAATTTCTGCGCGGTTCGCTCGCAATTGCTATGCTTTACACCGCATGCCTATTGATTATTGTTAGGACGATAATGCACAGAATTATTCTAGCGAGAACTATTTTCCGAAAACTAGAGGCACAAGTCCCATCCCAGGTTTGCCTCAACAGGCGGTTATGTGGCAATCTTATATTATGGACAACATTTGTAGCCAGACTGTAGATGATTTCAATTGCATTACTCGTTACACAAGTTTATTCAAAGGTCATCAAGTGCATTTACAGAGAACAGGTATTATGAAACATGCTTTTTAACCTTCTCATCCTTTTGTTACACCTAGTCTCCTGTGGCGGAGCGTCCATATAGTCAGCTAGGGGGAGGTCGCCTCCCCATCCGACCCCATCCTGACGAACTCAAATTGTCTTTCGGCGCCCTTTTTAGGTTGTTAAAGTATTGAGGAATAGGGTATCTTCCTACTTCGAAGCGCCCATGCTGGCCATTCTCCGATTCCCTTGCTCCGCCACCGCTAGTCTCCCCTCACGGTTATTTCCCTACTGGAAATTTTTCATTTAGATTCAAAACTTTTTAAGACTACGACATTTGTTAAGTTCTTGGTGTCATCTCCTGTAGTGTCATTTGGATGACATTTCAAAGCAACATGATACTAACCTCCCCCATTTGTAATTACCCCAGAGCTTTCAGGAGGCTTTATGCTGGTCTCATTGTACCAGCTTTGAAGGGGTGCCTACCACTGCTAAAACATCACTGAATAATGGTAGTTTCTAAACAAGTAATCAGTCCAAAGCTTGCCAAAGATAACACCACTTTTTCATCTAAGCTACATTAGATAAACAAAAATTTCTCAAGTTCTCAAGTTCGAAAGTTTGCCAAAGATAGCACCTTTTTTGCATCTTAGTCACCTTTAACGAACAACAGTTTCTCAAAGAGGCGTCACCTCCGTATGAGGGTCTACCCGGATGTATGCTTATTATCGTAGATACACATATGCACTCTTTCAAGTTACACCGACTTTCTAGGTTTTGGAGTGGGATTTCGACATCACCTTTGGTACCCCCCCCCCCTCCAATCATTAAAACCTGGTGCAGTCATGCAGAGTGAAGTAATTTTCAGCCATCGTGAATCACCGAGTAAACTACAAAGGTACTATTTGGCTAGCAAATAAGGTTGTGATCTGAATTGGATATGTGAGAGGGAGAAGAACAATTCATAGTGATGTGTCATAGCCTTTACTTAAACTTATACACGTCTCCCAACACGTAAATTTGTATATTTTGCAATGCAATTGGAAAAAGGTGCAGGCAAAGTGCGTCACGCGATATCTTTTCCGTAGTGATGGCAGAGTCATCTTATACACATAAACATTAGCAAAACATAATAATTCCGTTGACCAAATATTGGAAGACGGAGGAAAGGTATTGTCTCCCTCAACCATATATATCATTGCGTTGACCATACCCCTATCCACACAATTCCAACAGTCATATCATTGCCTATCACAGGACCTTCCAACCCAGGTTATCTTTAAATTTTCAGCATGGCAATCTGGTAATTAGGCCACAACAACCCATTCCCAGGAATTTATGTACCATTAAGAACAGCATGTTTTTGTTGATCTAAACTTACTTAGCAAAAGCATTTTTGCTTGTTCGGAAATGATGTTCATTGCAGTTCATTCATTTGTTCCCATTTTAAGTCAAAATTTGTTGGGCGCCCTTAATACTATATGCTTGAGTAGGTTGCAGTCGAGACGGTAGGCAAGTCCGACCAGAATATTTTAATCCAGTATCTGATTTAATCTCTTCTCTTCATATTTGCCAAAAAATCATGTGCAGTGGACTTATCTGTATTTTTCCAGCTTTTCTAGAACGGAGCCGCACATGACAGACCCATGATACAGAGAACTACAAGCTGCGCGGTTCGCACTAGTCACGTCTTGCTTTGTGTCCCTTTCGGAATGGGGAGGGAAAGTACTCATTTTTGAAGTAAAGATTGTTTGGTTGCCACCCATCCCTTTTCTGTTTGTTTGCAATCTTTAGAAAAAATATATAATCCACTAGTGAGCAAACTTTAAATATCGAAATGCTCTGTTAAGTGTGGTAATCAAAAGTCTGGATTCCGAACGGTTGGGACTATGATTGTGTGTTTAAACATGTCAACGCATAAAACACATTTTGACTATACTAAGTGGCAAAAACAGTCACCAGAGTTAAGTGCACTCAGAAGTCCTATACAAACAGACCATGGAAGTACTATCTCGGATTGAGGTAGTACATGACTGAACAAGGAATACGCCATACGACCTGCTACGTAGGCAATGCAGCTGAGGTAGTTTTGAACTTCCATGGTCAAAATTAGGGTAAGATCATCAACTTAACAGATTCTCAAAAGTGAGGAGGGGGACATAACATTGAACAGAACTATTTTAATCGACGAACAGCGAAACCCTAGAAGCGAGAGATATCTAGGGAGAGTATCACGGTTGGTGCGTAGCCATAGCGTAGGGCTTGTAAGAAAATGGGGGAAATGACACATTTTAGAACAGGGTTTGCCATCCTTTTTCTACTGGAGTACCATTTAACATTTTCGTGTTGCCACCGAGTACCACTGTACCAATATGTAACTATTGCAGTGTTTATGCATTAACACCGATATCAAATAGCTGTGTCTGCGTACAACCGCTTGAGAGGTGCATGAGTAAGAATGAATTAATTAAATCAATGTTGAGTTAGTGCACAATGGCAGATAGCAGATAGCTGTCAGTGTACAGCCGTTTGAGAATGCACGAGGCCTGGAGAAAATGACGCCGATGTACTAATTTAGAATCATTGCCCGGAAGTGA
This sequence comes from Holothuria glaberrima, assembly GCA_009936505.3. Lineage (NCBI taxonomy): Eukaryota > Metazoa > Echinodermata > Holothuroidea > Aspidochirotida > Holothuriidae > Holothuria > Holothuria glaberrima. The sequence continues at coordinate 9,064 of WURT03323722.1, read as the reverse complement.
CGTAAGTCTTCATAAAATAAGCCTACAATAAAAAAAAAAAAATCGAGTACGCTATGTACCAAGCCGCGTACCACCGAGAAAGTCCAAATGTACCACTGGTTGTATGCGTACCACAGGTTGGGAACCCCAGTTTTAGACCTTAAAAGGTGCATTTGAGCATTCTTTACTTTAAAATTGCATGCTTTAGAAGCAAATTTAGATTTCAAGAAGAAAAGTTAGATTTGATTTAAAGGGGTAAATGGAGGCACTCCAATTTGAATTAAGCATCCTATTTCATGAATGGCTCTTAAAAATTATGCCATGTTACAATATATTTCCCACTGCATGCATTGAGAAATTTAAGTGTGTGTATATATATAAATATATATATATATATACTAACTCCGGTTTGCCTTGAATATGCAACATTTATGTCCTAACATATCATGAAAAATACTTGAAGTGAAGTAAGAGAATATTTGTGAGACTGAGCTGTTGTTCAAAATAAGTTTGCGGCGACTGCTTAAACCATTAAATTAAAAGTTAGTTTTCCAGCTCATTGAGCTTAACTAATAATTAAAGGTAATCATTGGCTATTTTATCTTTAGCAGTGTATATAATGGTGTATTCAAGTGCTGTTTCTTGTAGAAGGAAGATAGTGTATTCGTCAGGCAGATGAATTTGAACCCATATATTTTTCAAATAGGCCAGTTTTCATTTTCGGTTTCAATTCATTACGGACTTGCTTTGGATGATAAATATTATTACAGTACTAGATGTATGTTGGTATTATACATTACTCTAGTTTTTACTCTATAACCCAGTCCTAGTCAAGGTAGCTGCACTTTATAGTTGTACTCATTAAACCAATTAAAAGTCATTAAATATCATCATCCAAGGTCATAATCACCTTCCAACAGCAATCTCTCTTTCGAGAACAATGTCTACTTATCCTATATAAGCTTTTAGTTAATTTGAGCGAAAATGAAATTTGGCTGCAAAATTGTGCTCTCGATCTAAGGTGGCTCATCAAACAGCTTCAAAGAGCACGAAGGTGGTGGTTCACCATTACAGAAAATTACAGTGCCTAAAATTGTCGTTTTGGTTGATTTTTCCCATATTCTAAAAGAACAGTGGATCCTTTGTGTAATGCAGTAGGCAGTGCTTAGATTGAAGACTTCATTGTGCAAAAATCGTCAAAATTTCTCTTGTTGTTTATGATTTTGAGGTTTGGAAAGAAAGTGGAGCCATCCATACCTTAGTGCGTTGTTCGGCTGAACGGATCACAATTTTTTATGTTCATACGCCCCCAGCTCAAAATTTTAATGGTTATGCTTTGGAAATTTTGATGTGCCAGCAACTACCAACTCGTGAGCTTCAAGGTGATGTGAGCCTTGATGGGGTTGAAAACTCTGACAAGGAATGAGAGGCTAAAGAATAAGCCCAGTTTAGTGTGTAAGTCAATGGTATTAATTAATGTGGTGCGCCACCTAAATAGGAAAAGCCACAAAGATACGAAAGCACTTTGCAAATCCCGCGAAAGTACGATGGCGCTATTTGCAAATCCATAGCTCTTTAAGTTAAATGAAAGCATCGCGAAAATGCATATGTCTTATTTCAAATGAAAGATTTTCGCTTACTCCACAGCGATAAATAACAAAATGCGTCCGTCGGCATTTGATAAAAGAGGTCATATTTATACGAGTTATGATCTCTTATCCAGCCATGGGTCTAGATTACTGCTTTCTGGACTAAAATATCCGGAAAACTCTGTACGAAATCGGAAATTCCATCTTCACCGTGACATTTGCAACGGTGGATTTCCCACTTTTTAAATGGAAATCAATCATAATGGGTATCGCTATAAATCTCCGTCGCAGTTTATAAAGGAAATGTGATTTAATATTCTTGTGACAATGAGGTTCAGAATTTGGTTAGTTAGTTAGATGAGGTTTTACAGCTCAGTTTCTAACCAATTGGTTTAAGTCAAGCCGCCACGGCCTTTTTTCCAGTTGTGGCTCACTGGCTTATTTTCCCTACTCCATTGCTTATGCTGAGCACCAAGCACAATGACAGTAGGTTCCATTTTTTAAGACTTTGGTATGACCCGGCCAGGATTCGAACCCCGACCTTCCCGCTGCAAGTCGGATGCTCTAACCACTTGACCATGCAGTCGGTGGGAGGTTCAGAAGCAAAACGAAGGCCAGAAAATTTGGAGCATTGAGGCCTATCAGATCATGACTAACTATTAACTCCTCTTTTAACCTTCAAACAATATTTAAAGAACAATACTTACAAAAGTCGTGGAGTAGGAATGTATCTTTAATAATTAAAATTTGAATGTATGCGTCAATCTCCCGCAGCAGCACCCTTACTGAGTGTTTTCCACAAAAGAAACATTATCAGTAGTTTTGAGATAAAAGTTATTACGAAAGGAGGATACATTTGCACAAAACTGACAAGGGTAATACATACACTCAGTATTTATTACCAGTTATGAGTGTTTGCTAATTCAAGTCTCCAAAGGTTAGTGATATGTTGTAGTTAAGTTTCTGGACATTTAGGGAAACAAAACGTCGTTTAGCCGAATAAGTGGTAGGTGTGCTGTATTCCTTTTATAAAAAAACATTATCTGTCCTCGTATAGGTCCTGCCACAAGAGTTAATGAGCAGATTAAGTAGGTTACGTTTGCATATTTCACTGCAGTAATATTTCTTTTTTTCAAAGACTTTTATAATCAGGAATTTGTGAGGGTCGAAAGAAGGGAAGTTAAATAAAGTTTAAAATCTAAAAAAAAGTAAGCGTTGAGCACCTTTTTGCAAGGAAACTTACAAAAATATAGTGGAAATAGGCCTAATTAAAAAGTTAATAGACCAAGTGAAAAATACAATATATCATGTCAGGGGTTATAATGAAAACCCTACATACAATAAGGCCACCCCCTCAATTTAAAACGAATAGGGGTAAACGAAAACGGTAAAAAGATTAGAGGAATGGACACCAAAAGGAAAACGTTAAAACCAGATCGAAATGATCAAAGGTCAACTACGGTTCTGATTTGCAGAAGAGGGTAACGCCGTCTTTTTTGTAATAAATATAAATATAACGAATAAGAATATTCAGTGTATATTTTTCAGGAAAGTGACGAGACCACAGTGAATTAAGCGCACTCTAAATAAATTGCTTCTTCTCTATATGTAAACAACGCCACCCTCTATACTTGACTGAACGGTCCCCTTTACTTGAACATCTCTGTATGTAATAAGCAGGACGCCATCGGCTTAAAACTTAAACTTTCAAAATTTATGTGTCCGGTGGGATGAGTAGAGCTCAGTTTAAATTCATGAAAGAACATTTTGCCCCATAATAAGCTGACTAAACTTGCTACAATTTATATTTATTTTAAATCGTTGAAAGTCTACTGTGAGGGGTAAATGGGCCATGCTGAGTCCGAATCAGCTATCAGTTTTTGTTATTTCTTGCAGTAGGCGAAAGGAATCTGGAATCACGCGAGTGTATGCATATTTGTATGTGTGTGCATGCGTGTATGTGTGTGTGTTTGTGACGCTTGGCTCGTAAACACGATATCTCAAGATAGCAATGGTGGATACTTTTCATACTTATAATATAGAATTATCATATTAAGAGGAGGACCTCTATTGTTTTTGGTGGAGGTCAAAGTTCATGTGAGGTCAACAGGAACAAAACGAAAGCCTTGTAAACATGTAGATATACAACGAAGAAGCCCAGTATTTTCTTCGTTTTAGCGTCTATTCTAAAGCCAGGCTTGCTTCCCCGGAAGCCGTTTGTTTTAATTGTCATTTAGATTTTACACTCTTTGGGGGTGTGGTCTTCACTCAGATTTAGACTAAAGAGAACTTGCATTGTCCAGGCAGGAAGTTGGCTGGAGACTTTGGAATTACCTAGGGATAGTGTTTCACCGGGGAAAAGCACGATTTCCTTCCAGACAGGGGGTGGTTAAGGCAATGTAAACCTTTTTGTGCTGGTAATCAGTACTGGGAAGCGCTGGACGGGAAACAGCTCTGATTGGTCGTTATTTCATTACGCTAAGGTATAGACACACAGTAAAGCTATAGTGGTATCAAACCATATAAAATTTTTATATGTATTTTAGGAAATTGGGGGGGGGGGGGCTGTGAAAAGAGTATCCTCTCTGGCTAAGTAGTTCGTAGCCTTCGTCTCTCAGTTAAGAAGTTAAAAGCAGAATTCTTATTAGAAATGGCAAACTTAACACCTGTCTCTTTTTTGTCATTTTTGTTAATCAGTTTTTGGTGGGGTTCAAAGGTCATATGAGGTCCTGAGAGGCCAAAGTGTGAAAACATCGTAAAAATGATATATTCAAGAAGAATAAATTTGAGGGATGAACCTCATCTCAATGTAACAAAGCACCACTTTCAGCACGAAATCACCAAGCCTTCGGGCTTTCTGGTTTCGTATCATATCCTCTCCCCGAAGACTTTGTGGTTCCTCAATTCGTTTTGTGTGATAAACTCGACAACGAACTGCAGTGCGTAAAAAGTAACTTCAGGCTTGAAATCAGAGTGGTCGATTTAGTTGAAAACATATTTACATGGCCTTTGAACAAAATTCCTATTTGTACTCAATTAAAATTAAAGACTCACTTTCTTTCCCCATATGGGTTTGAGAGGATTCTCTCCTCGATTGGCTTCAAACTTTTACCATGTGGGAAATGTGGCTCCTGATTTCAGAAAAGCATTTAGTTGCATAACTGCCTTTAATAGTAAGGTTCTAGTGGTCAAAAGTGGCGATCTTTGAAATTGTCTTGGCGTAGTATTTCTTTTAAAGTGATTGGACCTCTGATTCAAAAAATGATAGTTCTGGCTCTATTCGTGGCTATCATCGTGTTGTACGAGTTGTTAAAGGTTGTGTGACATGCCAACAAAAAGACTCATTTTTACTTGGCAATTACAGAATTAAATCCCCTTATGAAAGATCTTTTGGAATTATTTCAATATCTTTTACGGTTCTCAAGATATACCTCTTGAAATTTTGATGGTTTTAGAAGTAACTCGTTGCCTATGCAAAAATAATGATGTAAAATGTTGCACAGTGTAAGCATTTCTTTTGTTAAGCCATTACACATTATCTCTAAATTACTGATCATATGGTTTACAGTTCGGTGAGTAGTATCAATATTTCTCAAGAAAATGAGTTTAACTTTCATAATGAGTCCCTCAGGATTTAAAAAATGCTGCAAATGTCCTGAAAATGAAGGCTCGAAAAACAAAGGCTGACATTAGCCATATTTGGTAAGACCATCTCTCGATGTCACAGATTTGCATATGTAGCTCAATTTTATTCAAGAGACAAGTGTGAAATAAAAATTAGCCTGTAAAATGGTTAAAATTTAATGGATATTGATAGAAATTGCGGAAATTTTTTGGAATTTTAATGCTTTTCACATCGAATATCCAATAATGTAATTTTCATGTCACCAGACCTTTAAAGTGATATATCAGTTTTGGCCTTTTTCAATGATATCATCTTTTACGCGAGGACACTGATAGTTTGAATGGGTATCAAAATTACAAGCTGGGCTTAGTAAAAATGTTGAGAGCAGCGAGCCCTTGGATAATGTAAAACAGAGCGTACCAAAACGGAGAAATTCATTAAGAGCGTACCGAAATTGAAAACTTTTCCACAATTTACAACATTCAACAACCACCTTTACAATTAAAGCGTCCACTAGTTTATTATGTTGTAGACTTCTAGGGCTGAAACAGTGAAACTCACGGAAGAAATAGTCTGATGTCATATCGACCATACAGTGGCGGCCTTTTGAAAAAATGATAAAAATAATAGAAAGATAAATAAAGAAAAAAAGGATCAGAGAAATGGAAAGACAAGTAGCTGTCTAATTCACTTTTATTTGTTTCACCTGTAGGCTACAACGACTTTGGTCGGTTTATCGTTCCAAAACCTCATGCAATCTCTGACCACCATTAATTCTCCCTGACAAACTGCCACCTGCTCTAAGGAACGAACTGCTATTACTCCCAATAGGGCAATTATTGTCAAAATGTAATTTTGTGGTATTCTTCATTCTCACTCAGGGCAAATTTAAAGGTAAATAAATTGTTCGTTGAAATTTCCACAACTTTGCAAAGTTGTACCCAGGAGCTCCTGAACTACAGGTACTTGGCCCCTGCAGAGTTGTTACCCATGGACCCCACGAGGGGCCATACGGTGTGTCTCTGGACCTTGTACCTTCGACGCCGTTGTTTTTTACCCAATTTGCCCCCCCCCCCCCCCCCCAGTTTCAAAAGTTCCCGTAAAAGATCTGTTCTCCTGCACGCACTGAATGTACAGCAAATTTGGAAGGGCACGTACACAATTTTAATTAGCTGACAAATTGCAGGAAAGAAGAACGAATTTGAAAGTCAAGCACATTATACTCCGTGTGCCTTTTATCATTTATGGGTGTTCTTAGCCAGAGGTTCTTAATTAGTTTTGTTGGCGGGCCACATTTTTCATCGGAAATAATTCACGAGGCACAAAGAAGTAGCCATGATTTCGTCCGTGAGGTCTTATGTTTAAACAACTGAACGACTTCCACAGAAGGCTATATGCAGAAATCCCGTGGAGTGGGGATATATATATCCCAACACTTGTGGAGATGTTTCCATTGACTTTCACATTTCACACAGTAACTTTTTCCTGAAATGCCCATTACCACTCCCCATCCCCACACACACACACACACACACACGCACACACACACACTAACGCTTTTTTTCACACAAATATCGGCTTCTGGGAAGGGAGCACTTCATCCGCGGACTTGTGGTCCAGAAGCCCGTAATAAAAGCCTTGGTCGAATCAAGGGGCAACTCCTCGCAAGAAAACAAGGTGTGAAGCCCCAAAAGTTCGTGGGTATTAACAATATTGTGGACATTTGTGTAACTCAGTTTTACATTGTCAAATGAACCTTGGATGCACACTGAACACATGATCACAAGTACCATAACTTGACCATTATTTTTTAAAACATTTTTGAGTCAGGGCAGCGACAGCTGGTATCATGCCTTGTCAGTGCCATATTCAGTGGGGAACATGCACTTTAAAATGTGGGTATAAGCGAGGGAAATGATTTTGACATGCAAGTTTCTGAATGGAGAGTTACCAACAGTTGGCTACCGGAGATGTGGTATTACCTACCGAGAAACCTATTGTCAAAAATGCCTCACAGATCATGGGCGGTTCTAAAAAAATATTTGTGTGTGTGTGGGGGGGGAGGGGCAAGATCAGGTAGGCATTCCTGGAGGTTTGGATGACCAATATCAATGGTCTGCGTGGTATTGAGCGGTAAGTGTATAGTTATTATTTTGTATTTAAGTGATGTCCTATATAGCTTTTCAAAGCTCTTCCGAAACCACTCAGGCAGTCAGTCATGCGTCGCACTCTCTAAAATAAAGACGATCATAGGTAATTTACTCCATAGACGTAAGAGGAAACAAGCAAAGCGGCTTGGTCTATTTGGATAAAGCGATACAGCCTAAATTATGCACTATACCAAAATTAAAGTTTAACATTTCATGGCCAGGGCACCTGAGCTTAAAGAGAATCCTAAATCAATTTGATCGTTGATGAACGCCAGCAAAATTCAGAGGGTAACGAGGTAAGAGTGTACTAATCTCTCCCAGTCCTGATCCCGCAACCCCCATTTATAGCTTACCCATGCGACGGACACATTTACGTATAACAAGTTCTGAGATACGGTACTTCTTCAAAGGCTGGACGGAATGCAGAATCCTTGCTAGACACTGTACTGCTCGGTACCACTACTCGACAGTCAAACATACTCAGTGAAAGCCTGGAGAGGATAACTTTCTATGTCTTACAACGGCATCGCATCACGGCGAACTTTTGTAACTCCGAATCATTTGTTTTATTCAGATTCCCTTTGCTCCTGTTAGTAGTCAGATCTAACTGTAACGTTCATTTACAAACATAATCGATATAATTTTTAATTCTCTCCTTAGAGGCTCTTCACCGACGTCCCAGCTCTGCGGGTCCCTCTGCTTTGACGGCCGGGCGTCCGTTGAACTACCTTTGTAACTGGGCCCCGGTCGTGCGCTCGTGTTTAACTTACTTCCCATGCATTGGCAGTACGACTTGCGCCAAGTAGAGACGCACTGACGTCACGTGAAGTGCCTCTTAGGACGCAACGCGATGCGCGTCTTCATTTTAATATTAATTCTCTGTGACGTGATTCATTTTATTAAGTTCATTTTATTACGCTCAAGTAATTTCACTTTCACACGCAATCTGTCAACGTGTTTGGATTTAAAGCTTTCAGTAGTCACTGAAGAAGGCCCCAGGTGGGGCGGAAATATTTGACATTAACAAAAACGGTACTCTCTATTGTCCATCTTTTTGTTTATCTCTTCGGATTTTCATCTATTTTTGTATCTCTAAGAGTATATTACGTATATATATATATATATATGTATGTATATAATAAGTAAATATCTAATCTCCTTTTACGCATTGTTACGTAATTAACATCTTTTAATTACTCATGACATTATACACACTGTATTGACCTTGCGTGTGCGTGGTATTTCTATATGCTTGTAATATTATGGTTGCGTTTTAGCCGACTGTTAGTAGGCGTGGCCTAGATCTAACAGAACTAACAACCAGTTGAGGCTGTTAGTTCTGTTAGATGATTACCACAGCGAATGCGTCGTTCGGGTGACGTCACAATAGACCTGTCTTAAAAGAACTAACACTAACAGTTGACAAATACACACCCAATGACGATTCTGGACCTGTGCGTCTTTTGCTCTTGTGACGTATTATTTATCATATAATTACTCATGAAATTGTACGCATTGTATTGATTTTGCATGTGTGCGGCATTTCTGTAAGCTCGTAGCATTATGACGATTCTGGACGTATGCGTCTGCGTCTCTTTATGAAATCTGCTTTGTATGAACTTGTTTACATAGCTGGTATCGGTGTAGTCGCCTTTGTAAAAGGGTTGAATACCCGAAACGTTGGCAATAATAATTTAAAACATAGCATGAGTATCATTTGT
>WURT03323612.1:5150-24448 GCA_009936505.3 Holothuria glaberrima | reverse complement strand
TACAAAATGATCTAAGGCTGAAAGGGTGATTTTTGTAATTGTTTTAGTTCACATTTAAGATCATCGGAAGATAGTCAAAATTTGACTTGGGTGCTTCATTCTTAAGTTGACCATGTCATAAATATTCCAGAGCCTCAGAGGGCTTAGCCCCTTGGTTCCCACCCCCCCCTTATGGGACGTTGCTACTGGGTTCCTTGAGGAACGCTCCACCTTTTCCTGGCGTCACTGCCATCCAATTCTAAGACCTTTCCTCCAACACTGACCCTGATCAAGCCCTCAAGCTTTCGTAATTCGCAGGTCGATGATTCGCCATCAGATAAGGGAGTCAGCCTTTTGAGTGCCGCACCACTGTGTTGCTACCCTGGATCGGATGCATGTACGTGTAGGACTACCGTTTCTTTTGACATGTGTTTTTATTCTTGTTCTATTCATAGCAAGATTATGTCACTGAGGGGGTGTTCAACCCCATTCGGTGGATGGGTCCCCATTTGATGAATAGGGCGGGGAACTGAAAAAGGGAGGGAACCACTGACTTAACCCTTCCCGATTCCTACACAAATGGTACACATCACTTTTCATATTTCAATGCAAAAACAAAATCATGCGGTCTAGGATCATCAGCTAAGGGCTGTTTGGTAAACCCTTCATATCACATTTTCATTTTGTTGTTTATCATTTTCGTAGAAGATATAGATTCTAGCTAGAAAAATTTTCACAGAGTGTCTCAAAAGTTTAAAGGTTGTTGTATATACTGAAATCTGCCTGCTGACTGTCTCATTTCAGAAGTTCAAAGACTGTTGTATATACTCTAAGTGGAACCGCCAGGATGTGGTGATGGGGAGCACTACAGACTACGTTTTAATGCCACCTCAGTTAATCTCCCAAAGTCTGCATAAGTTGTATCTTTTTGTTTGCCTGCGATTGTATACCGAAGTGGGGGATCCTTCCTTTGTCACTACAAAAAGGTGCCGTCCTGGGAAGAGGTCTTAGGGGAGAGGGTGCCAATTCCATTTGATTTTTTTTTTTAAATTTAAGATGGCTTAGATTCAAAGCGGTGATATCTTTGGGGTATTTTAGGAACTAATTATATATGGCTGGAAAATATAAACATTTTATTGAATTCAAATTTTTGGTTAGGTGAAAGAAGAGAGTATGTTATCTAAGAGAAGGGTATGTTGTCAACAAAACTCCCGAAGCCCCGCTTTCAGATACTTTACTGCCTTCTATTCCGAGAAAATACGTGCGTGAAATCCACAGAATCATTTTGAACTATTACAAAAATTCAGGGTTGGAGTACTCGAGTCCGGACCCGGACTCAAGTCCAATTTTTTGTGGACTCGGGCTTGACTTGGACTCGGGCCCCTCTGGACTAGGACTCGGCTCATACTTGGACCTCCAAGGACTCGGACTCGAAGCCGAGTCCAGTCGAGTCCACCAACATCAATTACTTTCACAATTTGGCAAATAACAGATGCCGACTTTTTGTCACAATGTGATCAGGACTATTAGAACTATCTATCTTTATCTTTTATAACACAGTTGTAAACTTGCACCAATAGCTTTTATAGTACAGTGTTGTGTGACCACGTGAACCATAGATGCGTTGCACAACCTGTAGTATCTATTACTCCAATCAAAGCCAATTAATAAGTTTACAACAAGAGCAGTTAGCTTTGTTGAGTCTGAATTAAAGCAGGAGGATTACACAAATGTCCAATTACTAGGAGATCCAAAGAGAATAGAACCCATGCCTTGAAACTTCCAGTTCCATTCACCCTGATAAGATGTAAATAAACTGTCTAGCAGCATGGGTCAATTGACTGATCTGTCTATATGAAGTATACTGTAGTGAAATTTTATGTACAGGTTGGTCATTTAGCCAACTGTTGCAGAACTAGTCAACTACATGCACTCATAGCTTGAATTTTAATACAAATTTTAAAACTCAAGGTACTATTGTGCTATATATTTGTTGATGTCAGTGAATAAGGGGAGGCTGGTTTGGGATGAATAGTCGGTGAGTATACAGGCCTTTGTGATATTGTCCACATCACAACGTTTAGACCCAAAGCCTTCCAGTCTAAGATCTGACCCTAGTTGAACAAATGTTTTGCATACAAGAAACACTATTCTACCACCTCTAGCCATCCGTTTTTGAAAATCCTGCATTCTGATTGGTTAAACACTGACCTGTTATTCTGCAACACATGGTCAGTAAACTTACAGACTGATAAAAATGAAGTTTTTCACACATTTTCGGTGGTAGAATAGGAATAAACCACACTTGTCGGACTATTATTGTCTCGTACACCGTCTCGACTCCAAATTTGGCAAAATAACGGACTCGGCTTCGCCTCGTCCGTTATTTTGTCAAATTTGGAGTCTCGACGGTTAATTCACCAATAATAGTTGGCCAAATGCGATTTATTCCTTAAGTACAGTCTGTACATCACACTAGGCTTACAAACATCTGTACTGAGAATGCTACTGTAGCTATCGGGGCCATGCTAGCTATAAAAAACAGTTTTATGCAAAGGCATTTCTAACATTATTTATAATATAGTGAGTAAATACCAACTATAGTATATGTTCCAGTCTAATGTTTACATAGTTTTGTACATGTGGTACTAGTTCTGCTAGAAAGTTCTCTGTCACATAAAGTTACACAGTAGCTTGTTGTTGCTACCTTAACTGGGAAAGAAACTTCATTGACAGAATTGTAGTATGTTATCGTTGTAAAAACTTCATCATACTTCTCTCATGGAAGACACAGTATGAGTAAGGAGCTTTAAGGACATTTTCTGGATATAGAATTATCAATTAGTTACCGCAGTAACGCCCTTACGCTTGTTGTTTTACACTCAGTAAGCTAGAGCATGCTTGTATATACATAATGAGCAACCCTGCACTTGCCAGGCCAGTTACAGCATAGCGGTTAGCCTAGGCTAGGTCTGCAATGTACAAATTGCAGCCAGTGATTTGAACAGTGTAAGTTAGGCCCACTAATTCTGATCATGCTGGAACTAATGTAAGGCCTATGTGCGCTGAATGTGATTCATTTGCTCAGTGTACGCTGCTCTTTTCTTTCTACAGTGTACACCAAAACACCACTCCCTGGTTTTAAGTTGGGTAATTGATTATAGTTCTAGTCCGCAGTCTGCTGATCTAATATATGGGGTCGCTTTGAGGCTTCCCATACTAGTTCAGGGAACAAAGTGTACGTGAGAACTAGGCCTAGGTACCGTAGGCTAGATTAGTTCATACTGGTTCTGTGGGGTGGCTTACAACTTGCAAATATGTTCAACTTAAGGTACAGCTATAGACATAAATTGCATATAAACCATATAATGATCATAATATAAACATTGTGTTTAGTTAAAACATGGAAGGGTTGAGCTTTGAAAAGACAGGCATGGTACTTCAGTGTGACCTGCATTTTTAATTAAAATTATGCAAACCATATCATGCTCTATAGCATCTCAAGTGATGGCCTAGCCATAGTGTGTATAAAAATTGGCCCCATGCAGAAGATTACCCTCTTCCGTAGTATGGCCGTCACTTCTCCTTCCCCCTCTCTCAGGATGGTCTAAAATGTTCAGCAACACCCGCCATCCATCAAAAACTGAGGACAGCTTCCTCACCATCATAATAAATAAATAGCCAGGAATCATTGTTTAGCTTGTGACAGCTTTACATATCAGTATCAACTTGTATCCTGTGGGTCCTAGTTGGTTCTCAAATCTCTGCTGCGGTGCATGCATGTGCAAAAAATGGTTCGCAGAAGATTTGAGGATCCCCAAATTTTACAAATCTAACAAGCTGTTTACTGAAGTCCTGGCTACTACAATTAATTTACAGTATATATAAGCAGAACTTAAAGTGGCCCTTTGCGCAAATTACCTGAAAACTGATGCTATAGGTGAATTATTAAGGGAAAACATGTAAATAGCCAAACAAAGCTTCCCTTTTTCCATTAATCTTTGCAAGGCTGTTGTGTGTAAATAACAGAATTTCTTTTGAAGACCACTGTACACGGCTTTAACTTGTAATGTGGATTTCAATTGTTCAACACCGTCACTATTACAATACTGTGTAACTAGCAAGATTTTTCTTCTTTCTCCAGTGCAGAAGCTGCAGTGCACATTATCAAGTGTTCTTTTATTTGGTATGTTTAGTTGTAAGAGTTTAGAAATAATGATAGGGGCAAAGCAGATGTAAATATTTTATAATGTGGCCACGTGTGTATGTAAATACTCAAAAGAGCATGTTCTTGAGGAGCATATGTAACAACCATTTTGGGTTGCAACGGGGCACCTTTGTCCTGTTATGGAACAGCTAAAAATAAATTGGTGACATACTAATGCCCCAGACTACATGGGCAAACTTAATTACACTTTTCTTGAAATCCCCCAGTGTCTATGCTTGCATATGTGCTGTATGTTTGTTCTGTATTTCATTCCCCTGTCCTGCATGCTTGTTTGTACCTATTTCATTCCCCTTCCATGTATAAAATTTACATAGGCTCCCCCCTCTCCCCATTGGGAACCCCCTGCAGGCAACAACACAGATAGTGTACATATATGCAGTTTCACTCTCAATAGACTGCTTATGTGTGGAGCAATTTTAGGCAAACAGGTCTCAGCTAGTCATCTACCCAGGTAGAAAATCTATATAGGCCCCATACGGTGAACCAATATGGGGCCCATTAAATTTTGCACCCAAGATTCATACGGGACCCATATGGGCCAGACCACATGCATGTGAGATATTTGCACTTTACCCATATTTTAGCCACATATGAGTTGCCCACATGGGTCCCACATGGGTCCTATGGGCTGGCCAAGTAGGTCCCTTATGACTCTTAGGTGAGAAATCATATGGGCCCCATACAGTATGCTGGCCCACATGGTTCCCCTTAGAGATCCCATATGGGAATGTTAACTGGGTAGAGGTTGTGAGCTCCCCCCCTCCCCCGGCCACGCAACCTTCCCGAAACTCCATCGAAAGAGCCTGTTTGACAATCCAGTTGGACTCAGACTCGGCTTAGACTCGAGGAGTTCTGGACTCGGAATTGACTCGGACTCGGACCCTTCTGGACTCGGACTTGGCTCGGACTCGAGTGGTATGGACTCGACTCCAACCCTGAGAAAATTTTCCTTTGCTTCATTGTAAAACGGTGTGTAAGGATGGCAGACACCGGTATGCGACCTCCTAGACGCTTTGGATTAATTGTGTAAAATGGGGCAATGTCATAATCCTCATTAGCTGACATCCAACTGATACTATAGAGTATGACGTCGAGCACTTCACAGCTATCATATTTTTACTAATTTTGAACGAAAATCCACCCGACAGCTTTCAGCATTGGGGAATTGGAGGGAGGGAGCGTGTAGGTGCAGGGAGGTGATATTAGACCTTCCTGAAAGGTATAACAAAAGGGTTGAAGGACTAACAAGCGCGTTTTAGAATGCTTAGTCGTGTTTAGTGTAATAACAATGACCATTTATACCAATAATTTCTGCACCCGAAGAGCTCGGTAACAATGTTTGAACAATGTATAACGACAAATAGGTGCTAACAGCTTTCAAACAATAGCCCCTTTCACAATTGGCGCACGACTACTTGAGACAATTTGGTTTTACGACAGGTTAAAAAATCTTCAGTCCCTTTTACAGTTGGCGCACGACCTGTTTACAAGCGATTGCGACCAATTCTTTTCCCTGTTGCACGAGCATTCGAAAGGTATCGTGCGAGGAGTCGTACTCGATGCAGAGGCGCAGGCGATCGCTCCAGGTCTCCTCTGAATTTCAAACATGTTCAAAATTCAGACGCGATCGATTGCAACCGATCCAGTCGTATTAGGTCGCATTGAGGGAAGTACGACTGTTGTGCAACGTTGCAAGGTATTGCGCGACGCAACGTGCGAGGTTTTGCGAACCCAAAACTCATTTGATCTGTATTTAGCAGTGCGATAGAAGATTTTTCTGCCCTGTCGCACCGTGACGACCAAATTGTTGCAAGTAGTCGTGCGCCATTTTTGAAAGGGGCTTTTGATATCGGAAGATGTTGATGATAAGAACAATATTGAGATTAGGTCTGAAGCGCGCAGAGCGCGCGAAAATTTCGATAGTTTGCGAAGGATTTGTGGAGACTTTGATAGTTTTTAGAACCATGTCTGATAGAAAATAATTACAATAGATCCATCAATTGGTCGGGAACACACCTTACTCTACCCCTTATAGCTTAAACGCCTTTTGGGATTATTTTGAAATTTTCAGAACTTTTTCAGAAATCGATTGGGGGGGCACGCACCCCTCATGCCCCTTGCCAGCGCCACACAGTATACTGTAACTTCTCTTTGAGTCTGACAGTCTCAACCCTTAAAAGCTGGTTATCTAAACTTAACTTCTCGCTGACAGTCTCAACAGTTCAAAGCTGGTTACACATACTGTAATTTGTAATATAGCAACCAGTCTTTCAAATGAGAGCAGATCGATTTTCAATCTTTGATAAAATCGGACTTTAATCTCCGTTCCCTTTCTGTCCCATTTATTTACATTAATTTCAGCACCTGCTCCCTGTGCCAACACGATCATCAGGATAAACATATGTGTCGCTATGGTTTGTAAATGCACATATTCGTATTTCTTCACACGTAGGCTGTATGGAAACGTTTCATGCGAAGAAAGTCCTATTGGGAGAGCCTCGGCAGCGTAAACCATATGATAACTACATTGACTCTTCGTTCGTTGCTGGTATTCCAGTTTTACAATTGGGTTGATTGCTGGAGAAACTTATCGTATCTGTAAGTGAAAAGTATTCAGAATCTTTCACCTATGTACACAATCCAAAGAAAATGTTGAAAAGTATACCCATTCTACACGTGAATAGACGGTGTTGCAGAAGCAGGTAAATAGTAGGAACGTTTAGTAATTAAGGATTTGCAGCCAATGATCTCTCCAAGTCCAACAAATTAGGGTTGTTTTAACTTTAAATTGATAGCTATGGCACTCATATCACCTTTAGATGGCCATTTAAGCAAAACATGTTACCCACAAAGTCATGTGTGGAAAGTTGGTTTGGTGGTAACAGGGAGCAACTCTTACATAGGATAATAGAGTAATGTTCTCGATCATGTTTGAAGGAAAGTTACGCTTGATCGTAAGTCAAATCGTGATAGGACTACCGGATAATGGATTTAACATACGAGCGATCGTACCTCTTCATGAAATAGGGCCCTAGTAAAAATTGTTTGCTCGGCTATGCTCAGGCCCGTAGCTAGGAGGAGAGGGCCAAGGGGCCCTTGAAAATTTTATCATCCCCTAGAAAGTTTCACATTGCCATTGACTTTTTCATTGACTTTTACACATTTGGCCCCCCACGTTTAAACTTTTTTGCCCACCTGACAGCCATTTCGCCTTCCCCCTTCAGTACCTTTTTTGGCTACGGGCCTGGCTAGGCTGCTCTTACTGGTTCTGAGGAGCTGAGTGGGCTCCATAGTTTGTGATTTTAAAAAGGGTTTCAGGCTGTCCGACCAATATGTAGTCCAATTCTGGTTTGTTTGAGTCATTTGCTGGGTAAAGCTGTCGGACGACATTGCTGAGCAAGAGTAATGCGTCCTCTCAGTTTTTAGGAAAGTGCTTAAACACTAGGGATGAACTATCTCTTCCAGGCTGGGGACGTTAAAATGATTAACACGTTTCCTACATTTCCTCCTTGGTAGCATCTGAACAGTTGAGGGTAAAATGGGGAACCTAGCCTTTGTTCATCCATCAAATATGTAATATATCGGACCCTGTCCTGAATTAACGAAATTATATTAGGTAAGGCTCCAAAGTATATGAATGGGTTCCCTTGTTTCCCATTAATCTTGATGTGAGATTACCGCATATACAATATAAGGTACGCTCATTACTTACTTTTTAGCAGAAGATACAAATAAAAACCATTAAAAGTACATTCCTTTCAAGGCCAGACAATGACGGATTTACAACTTATGACTAAAAGATACTTTATGGATAACATCTTAAATTTTAAAGTAACCTACTTTTACCTTATGTTACAATTTTCCTTGCCGTAATTTAATGGAAGTTTGGTACAGAAGCCAATCAGACTAAAGGAAGACTTATAAAGAAAATATCACAAATGTAGCTATGAAGTAGTTTCAACATAAAATATGCTTTCTGAGAATTAATGGACCCGTTGCAGTAATTTGGATTCCTCCCGTTTTGTTATTGATATCCTCGGTGCAAGAGGTACATATATTAATTTCCCCTAATGTCGTTGCTGGAATTTTCGTATCACACTTTCGTGGTTTAATTCGAGGCACTCGAGGATTAGATCTCAAAGTAAGGCATCTTACACGTTTAAGTCTCCACAATCCCCGTGATATTCTTTATTTTTTAGTTTATTTTGGCCTAAAAACATGAGCAGCGTTTAGAAAAGTCAAGGTAGCTTATAACAGTTTAAAGGGAAAATGCAGTCACCCCAATCAGAGTTAGTAAGCCCGTCACTCTAGTTCATGAATGGCCTATTTTGATCATGTGACAATATTTTGTGTTAGTGATTTGTGAAATTCAAGGAAAATTTCTCTTTGTTTTACCTATTGTTTGTAAGAGTTATGTTCAAAACGTCTTCAAAGGTGCTTGTAATGTAATAAAAGGAGATTTGCAAGAGTGCTGATTTTTCAAAGCAAGTTTTGGGGAGACTGCCTACTGCCTTTAAGTGTCAGATTCGCTGCTGAAAAGTCGAACTTTCGTACTTGTTTATCCAATTTCATGCATCCACGCAAAAGTGAATAAATATGTTAAAATGTGATTGCACCTTGCAAGTAGACCATGAACGGTGACTACTCGTGTGTGAAAACCTTTCCACATACCCGACTACATAATAACACAGCATTGCAGCATTGGTGTCAATATGTTTTGTTCCGTGGGTTTCACTTTTGGAGAAGTATTTAAATTTTTGACGGCAGTGGTTTGAGATCAGAGAGCTGTTAGGAACTACTCGTTGCGGTTTACAAGATGTCAGTAAGTGTATTAGTACTTATGTTCGAAGTTCTTATGGTTCTCATTGTTCGAAACGACATGCACTGAGCCTACACCAAATCCAGTTGTTTGTTTGTTCTAAGACTGTGGTATAGGCCTCCCTTATCCTAGAGGCCTTGCCAGCCGTCTTATTAACATGAAGGCGGTAGTCAAGCTTTGAAAAGTTTACCTGTGAGAAACAAATAGTACATAACGTGCCTGCAAACTTCCCCGAAGTAAGTTAAAGTGGTAGGTCTCCCATGTTCTACCACACAAGCTATGCTGCTGCTTGTTCTTGAAGGTGTGTAGATACTAGTTAAAGCCATACCTCCTTACTTGATTAAACAATACTAAAACGCAAAAAATAGCAACATTTTACATCAAAATACATCAAATATTAACCATTTTACAAGGCAAATACTGATTTTGCACTTATGTCATAAACAAACATGAGCTAAATAAGTAAACTTGTGGCAAAGAAAGAGGGACATAAAGGATTCATTGTATGTTATTCTTTGTTTGTTTGTTTGATCTTCATCCCAATGACAATTGTAATGTTGGTATGTCCTATGGGTTATTTTGGAAGTAGCTGTTGACTAAACTTGAAAAATGTCTACTCCAAAACACAACACTAGTTGAATGGTAATTAACAGATACGGTAATTATTAAAGGATTTACAAAAGAAATAAAGACACTGTGCAACACCCCAAAGTATGACTTTTCCATAGCTAGTGAGATATCTCAGAAATGTTCAAACATTAAAAGAGGCATATCTTGAGGAAGGTGAAAGATATTCAAATAATACGACAGATTTTTCATCAGGGGAGCTTATCCTTTAACCAGTAAGAAAGATAGAATTCATCAGATGCCGACAATTTGCATACAATTGTTGTTTAATTTTTTACATTTTATAGTTTTTCTTAAAGGGTTCACTACCTTTGGCTTTAGCAGGTTAAATCTTCACCATAAAAAATGAGCACACCTTTTTTGGGGCTGGAGCATTATTTTATTACGCTTCGCCATTACAATAGTATGTGAGAAAGTGATCGAAAAAGAAAAATAGTACGCTTCGAAGAAATATTTTGGCCGGAGGAATGGCGAAACAAGTTTCTCACCTGGGGGAATGTAAGAGAAAAAGTTGAGAAGGCATAACATAGATGGTGTTAGGGCTTTGGGTATCTAGCTACTCAAAGTGCCCCTATAGGACATTCTTGCCCCACTGCAAGCCCAATAGCTCAGTCGCTGAAGGTATGTTTTCAAAGTTCGAAACCGTGCCGATGAGCCTTTACCAAACCTTCATTTTTGTCTAGACTTCTAGGTGCCTTGCAAATAAAATTTCGATGATATAATCAAACTTTATAAAACTAAATTACTCTGCGAACCACCCACATTACCCTCTGTGTCACACGTCTCCTTTATTGCTGGACATTTAGACTGCCAAACATAAGTCGTAACACAGTTGTACTTAGGACCGTGATGTGGTCCCGTATCATTAATGCACCTTGTGCACGTGAACAATGACCGGCAGCACGGTAATCGGGCACGTGGTGAAGTCACATGACATAGCTCTACATACTATCAATTGTCCATCAGCCTTACTTAAAAATGTTCAATGAACTCTAGCTCACGTTCAATCCCCCCTGGAGTCATCAGGGAAAATACACATGGATATATTTCGGAGATGGAAACGTGTGCTTGTTGCCAGGCGACTCTCCAGGGAAATTATCAACAATCTTGTGACTTTCTGATGTCATCACAAATTAAGCAAACCAACATATATCAAGTATTTGTACGCAATATGCCGTCTTAGGCAACATCACACTGTTGAGAGAGTTTTACCGTCTGCTGACGATTGTGCGACTTTTGATTTGTTTGTGAGGGATGACATGGATTTGTCAGCAAGTACAATGTTAAACGTATTATGTAAGGTACAGTCATTAGATGACACCTATAGTCTGAAATAAGAACCGTGATGAAAATTTTATAACCGAACGAGAAACAAGACTCACGGTTATAAGTTGGGTATCAAACAGCATTATAACTGCTGGAATTGCTCACAGCAGTAAAATAATCAAGTGAAGAGTAAAGGTGTATGATCCGTTAGACTAGGTGGGTCATGATTTGATTCGTTGCAATATGAAACACAAGTTTGAGCGATGGGAGAGTATAATTTATGCAACCATTCGCAAGTACGCACAAGTATATGTTGCATTTCTGTGTATTTCAAGGAGGTAACGGTATTCATGTTTTCTAGGCCCCAGAGGATGGATGTTAAGTTTGCAATAGCAATTTACTTTTCGAAGGGGTAAAAAAAATTTCGAGGGGGCTTCACCCCCTGGCCCCCTTGGCGACGGAATTGCAGCACATACGTTCAAAGAGAGGTATTGAATGTAACAAATTTCAAAATGATAAATATTGTTATTAAACTTATAGTTTGGATAATGAGTAATATGTTGCTAGTACTAAAAGCAGTTCTGTTTGTGTAGAGGAAATCGATAGTATTCCAATGCAATAGCTAGATTATATACAGTGGACATCCTAGAGACAATTATCCAAGCGTACATAATGACAATGTCACAATGTCAAATTTGAAGTAACGGCACGCATGTGAAAAATCCCGTTTTGGGGCTAAAGTTTTGGTACACAATGCTTGTTTGTTTTCAAGCCAAACGGAATTGGTTTACACGTGGGACATCACACTTAATACTGTCGATGTAACTTGGCTCATTGGTCTGACGTCATTACAAACAATAATCCAGCTTTCCATACAGTTTTTGGTTTCAACAAAGTTCAGTGCAGACTATGGAAGTAGTAAGGGTGTTTACGTAGTCGTTCAGACTCAGTTGTAATGCAAGTCAGGAATACTTACGCAAAATCGTTTTAAACAGTCTTATTACAGCCAATGCTTTGCACTCGTAAGGCAAGAGCCGTACTTCATTCCATGTAAGTACTCGAAACAGTACTTCTAAGTTTGTACAACGCACTGAAGAGGTAGTCTTCCGATGCAACCATTTGCAACGCATCAAGTTTAGAAAGATACTGAATTAAGCAGAATCGACGTCATCAAATGTACGCTTAGTACAGGAGTAAGAGAACCTGTGAAGATTGCAATAAGAACTAATTGGATGTTTACATTGGATGTTTTCATTTCTGTCAAATGGTATCTTTTCTTAGAAAAAAAGAGAGCAACTCAGTTAAGTTGTTGCTTTTAAGGTTAACGACAGTCTGAATATAGCCTCTAGCATTATTCATCTTCGTTTAGCTCTGTATATAGTACACTGGATGATATTTCAGTTCCCGCTGGAAATGACAAAAGGGATTCAAAGATGGAGACATTATCGAGCACGTAATGATTTCTGACAATTGTCAAATTATTGTCACTGTGCAAGAAGCCACCCACGGGATTTGCATATATGGAACTCCAGGCAGGGGTGGAGGGGGAGGGATGACGTTGTAGAGGGTTCATTGGAAATCAAACCCTTTACCGCATTTACTGTTAAGGAACCACTGCAAACATTTTTGTTAAACCAGTGTATCTCTGTGTACAATTATAGATTGCACTTTGATTGACAAAAAACCTATAGCTCCATTTTATTCGTCAACGATAAAATGCGCAAATTAGTCAAATGGTCAATCGTAGCCAATTGCATAGCAAGTAACATACCACTATTTCAAGAGATTTCACCAAAATATTGACTGAGATATGTTGTACCTAGACAACTTTCGGGCCCGTTGTAGTAACCTATGTTGTTATGTCATGTTTTTGATAAACTGCGCACAATCTTTGATGTGGATGTTGAAGCAAATAAATTGGAACACTCACTCCGGAAAATGACAGAAATGGAAAGGATTGAAGGCACTTTCTGTTTTGCATCCATCCGTTGCCACGGAAAAAGGTTTTCTGAGTGAAATGTCAAAAGAGCATCCTCTCCCCCATTTCACCATTCCCCCATTTCACCACAAAGGCTCTCATAGCTCAAAATTGTAACGATCGTGGTAGGAAAAATTTGAAACAAAAGGCCTATTGGCAAGCTTTCATATATTGGAATATTGGGTAATATGTGTCTGTTGAAAACTTATGCTAGGGTCCAGATGCCACGAAACAAACCATATTTGGTGTACTTAAAGGAGGAGTTATCAGCGGAGTGCTACCAGCAGACAGGTCACAAACATTAGTGAGCTCCAAAAAAGATGGCCTAAAGCAGTCTCAGCTTTTTCTGCTGTTGTTTTGTCTAGATTTCTTCATATAAAATGGGAGAGGAGCTCAAAACTAACTTCTTTGTAATAATTTTATCAGTCTGGGACGAGAAAATGGGATCTTAAACTAGTTTTGCAGCTGATTAACCCATGATCTTGGTATTAAGCTTTTACTTTCAAAGTGACTGGGTGAAAGTGTAACACGTTCATATGTAGCGTACAACAGTGCAACAGTGCTATTTCATGATTACTTAAAGCCTAAAATTATATATATATATATATATATATTTCAGAAGTTGGAAAATAAATGCCGTTCATCTAAGTTCCAATGTCATAGCTTACTCGTTGCTGACATATATAAAATATTGAAACTTATTCACTTAGTTTGAAATAGTCGATTGTGCAATTATGTGTAATGTCCGTCTTGTACAACTCAAATTACCTGTTTTTGTTTCACTTGGAAATAAAAATGCTTAAATGACCTTAAAAAATTTACCGTACACTTTCACCTCATGTTGTCTGCAGAGGTCTTGTTTAGGGAAGCTAGATTATTCTATCCTTCAGCTACTGAAGGATGAGAACAATAGTGGGCCTATTCACAGTAAGAGTCAACTGTGTGCACAAAGTGAACAATGGCAATCACTTTCATCTGACAGTAGCCTTCAGATAGAATTGGCTAAGAACCCTCAGTCAAGTCACCCTCTAACAGTGACACAGTGATCACATTTTGGTACAAGGTGGAGTGGCTTTCGAAAAAACAAAGAACGGTAATTTGAGTAACTAGTGCAAGAATGACATCTCAAAAATATTGAGCAATCTACCATTTAAAATAAGTGTATAATCTTCAACAATTTATATTTCAGCTCAGGAAGGTCTGTAAAGATGGGAGGTGAACAATTTGGATTTATTTTTCAAGCTTTGTAACTTGAATTTTAGAAATTTTAGACATTAGATGCACTTCAATTTCATAAGCTTGTCAGTAACTGATCATAAAATTAGTGCTTCAGTAATGTAAGCAGTCCGTATAAATGATAAGTTTTTGTTAGAAAATCTAGGAATCTGCAGTGTTTTTAATTTGAATACGAATTTCCAACCTTTAGAAGTATTTTTGTATGTTTGTATATTCATATATTTGTGACTATCGGTTTGGTACGAGTTCATTAGTTTACTTCTCTCTGGGTTAGTTGAGATCTTCATTCATGTACCTTACAAAAAACATAATAGACCTATTGGTATACTCTTCAAGGTGTACACTATACCACTTGAAGTCTGGTAAGCTACCTTTACGATACCAAAACCCTTCAATTTTTTTAATTACAAAACAAATCATATAATACATTTACCCGTTCCGATAGTTGCGGAGAAGCAGGATACACCAATCCTGTTGTAGGCCTACCGACCTAGATTTCTGCAAGGAAACGAATTCATCGCCTGATTGTATGTGAAGGCAGACTGTACATTGTGCTCTGCTTCAAGCCAATTTCATTTGAATTTCATCAAAGAAAGGTTGAAGTAACCAGGGGACGTCTTCACAATCATTAGACACTTCGAGTTGGGCGAGAAAATCTACCGGCGTGTAGTCTTCTTGCTCAACAGATTAAATAAAAAAATAAGTAGTATTTTCACACAATTGAAAGGAAGTGGTGTTTGCGCATTTATTGATTGAAGTTACTCATAGCCGTACGGGACTGTTTTTCTCAGGGAGGGCGGTGATTTTTGCCGCACTCCAGACTTCATTTAACTCTCCAATCCTTCACCCGACTGAGACAATATACCTTTCCGATCAAGTCGGGTTTCTGACATTTAGGGGCACCGCCCCCAGCCCCCCTGGACTGTCCGGCCATGCTGTTACTATGTCGATATAAAAATGGTTAATTTATCCTTTAGCGAGTATCAAAGATTTTTCCATGGTCAATATGTTACGTTTACACTATTCTGACCGAAAGGGATGAACGGTGGAAGGTGATACTAATTTATGCAACTTATTCAACCTTATATAATCGATACACAGCATCGTAAAAATTGCTTTTGTGCATATTTTTTTTCATTTGTACTGGTTTGATACAGTTCGGATCCAATCCCCCAACCCAGATGAATAGTTTCATAAATTACTCCTTCATATCAGCTACTTGTTATCAAATAAAGAATCAACGCCATTGAAATTATAATTGCTAACTTTTCCCCTCTTAACACACTTTGCAAGTAATTGGACATCCAGATTTAATTCGTTTGGTCTTTCCCTTGCTTATATATGGCGTATAATTTCACATAAGACTTTCATGCGTCCTTGTATTTTATGGCACATTTTAACGACGAGTTAAGTAACTGGGAATTTTTGCCCCACTTTGTAAATACGTTTATAAGCTAAACATCCTTAGCAATTAAATGTTACATGTTTATCAACTAAATGCTTTTTAACACAGAATGCTTAGAAGTTTGAGGGAGCATACTAGTAATTTCTCTATTGACTGACACACTAACTTTTGTCAATTTCATGGCTTCTAGACACTGTAGGAGCTTTCAACAGCCTGGTACAAGGTACCCCTCAAATCAAAGCTCACCAGTAGGCCTTTGGAACTTGCTGATTTCAATAAGTCGGCCATCGCTGTTGAGATTTTAAGCTAAGAGAGCTTCTATAATGTTAATGGTTTCTACCACTTCACTTCACTCAAAATGTCATTTTGCATAAAGGAACGATGAACTGAAATGTCCAAATTCCCTTCAATTTTCTTAATTTGCTAAATCAGTACTTCAGTTCATTTACTTCTGCATACACATGACAAATTGAACATATTACCTCATCAGCATGATCTTAATTGCGCCCCCTTCTTCAGGAGAAAAGTTTAAGGGTGTTAAATCAGTGGGACAGCAACCTTCCCCGTTGATTTCCCTTTAATTAGTGAAACGTTACCTTGACAAATGAGTTAGGCATCTAAGTGGCTTTACAAAGTAAGAGTAAAAATGTTCACAAAAATGTTTAGTTACTAAATATTATGTAAAAGTACACATTGTTCACGTCTGCTGTAGTTTGACTACTAAATGGGTCGTGTAGTTAATAATGGTTCCTAACATATCTACGGTTTACCCGTCTTTTTTGTAATAATTACAAACCCTGTCCGGTCTTTTCATAAACCATGTATAGATGTACGAGACATATTACTCTGTGTGTCACAAAACTGACAGGTGGTTTTAAAAACCGGTAAGTCTGACTATAACAGCCTCTTCTACAAAACTGACTGGTTTTATAAAAAAAAAACGGATGTTACTACAGAGTACTTTTTTGTAGTACAAGACAAGGTTTCAAAGAGAAAACATGTCTTGCCAGGAATCCCAAAGTAACTTGATTTTCGCTCTGGGGAGCTGCATGAAGAAAATACGTCTTTTCAAATCGGAGTTGAGTTCTTTAAGATTGAAATTTATCCTACAAAGTACATTTGTAATAACAGATTTCACATATTTTCGGAATACCTCAAAGTGCTAGGGAACACGCGTTGTAGCCCACCATGAAACATAGTTACTATCAAAACTGAAACAAACTCAAACATTCAGATGAGTGAGCACTACATTAAGTTAGGTTGGGACAGTGACAAATCATTACAACAATGCCATGTTGAGCAAGGACTCCACAAGGTCTGATAAAGAACAACATATCACGTGCCCTCTGGATAGCTCTACAAAACATAAAACATGTTGGTAGCAGGTCGTATTTAGAGTAGACGTGTGATAAGAAGTCAAATAGGAATAACCCAGGGAAGCAAGGAACAACTTTCATCGAGGTAAGGCATGAGGGTACACGAACGGAAAACTAGTCACCTGTAGGCGATAGAAATGCAACGTAGAAAGATCCTTATGGAATAAGCATGACGAATTGATCTCCCTAAAGATGGTCAACAAGTAATTTCCTAGTGTTACCTATGGGTAACGGGTATATAGTTCAGCTGAAGCTGTGATATCAAAGACACAACTGATGGACACAAACACACCTTCAACAGAAGTACATTTCATTGTTCCTTGCTGTTGCAAGGGTCTTACACTGTAAAACACTTGGGTCAATTTGACCCAACCTTTGGGTCAGGAGGGAACCGACTAACTTTGATGGGTCAAATAATGACCCACATTAGACTTCATTTGTCCAATTTTTCGAAATTTGACTCAACTTGATGGTTCAGTTCTCGCTTGACCCAAGTGTTTTGAAAGTGAATGCTATGGGGTTGGAACCATGTTATATCCCACTTAAGCAATAGAATGCTGGGGTGGGGAAAAAGCTTTTAGCGCAGTTATCACATGATGGAATTTGCTCTTGAATTAAAAAGAGTCCAACATTTTTTTAACGGGACACATGTCAGCTTTCTCTTGCCAGATCAGCTCAGCTCCCCCTTTCAGATAAATATATTTATTAATCATATGGCTATAGCTGAGTTAGTTGGTAGTTGGTTAGAATGTCAACAAGCTGAATGACGGGACTTGGTGCTTAATGTAACTGGAGATACCTTCCGACAGGAGTGACTTAACCCAAGGCGACCCTTGACCTTTACTTTCCGAATTATCGAGCGTTTCTGGAACAATATTTAAATCGAAGTAAACTGTGGGTGTCTTAGCTTTGCTTTACGATGCGAGAGAGATGATTTGCCTAAATGCAATTAAATCTTGCCAATTTGAAAAGGGATGTGGTGAGCACGTAAAGAGGAAGACTCCTTCAACGCAATTCGGTTGTCAGTTAACCCAATAGGTGAAAGTCTACCTCATCTGGATAGATGGATATTGATTTGTTAACCTTCATTTAGGACACTCAACAAGGAAATACTAGTGGAGCTTCTCAAGAGACTTTTTTCTTTGTAACAAAAGATCGATACTGCCTCTGTTGATTAATGTAGCTATACCCTGCACCAAATAGACTGGTTGCGCACAGCGTCTTACAACCACTTAAGAAGAACGTGAAGTCTGTCACACTTTACTTTTAGCTGACATACAGCGAATGATGTGACTTGTAAGAAACAGAGACCCACATCTTTAGGATGTAGGGCTACAGGTCATTTAGCCCATTTTCAGTCTTGCATTTCTCCTCTAAAAGGGATTTATGCAGAAAAATCTTCGAGTGAGAGGCTTGCTTGGGCTAATGGAAGTCAGCTTTTTCTGTTTTGCAATATTTTTTGTTGCCACTGTAAGAGGAAGACACAAATCGTAACTAGCGTAGACGACTGAAAGTTCCATCTTCAATATTAGGCATCATAGACTGGTAATCAAAACAACGCAAAAACGAGGACGACTTAACTTCGTGCACAGGATGTACAACCAATACAAAAGTTCAGTAGTGGATTGGTTTTATAACAATCACAAGGAAGCAATCAATGAACTTGTGAACTTCATTTTACATATTTTATGATTTTAGTAATGAAATTTTCCAACATACTAACAGCCAGATATCCAAAACCATTTTTTGGTCATTACGGATGGAAAAAGATCGGACTGTTAGTGGGGTTCGTGACAAACTCTTACACAACATTTAGGCCACCTTGACCTTCGACCTACTCTTGACCTCTAACTTTCATACTTAGCAACCTAAATCCACATCAACAAAATCTTTACTAATTTTATAATGACCTTTTTCAGAATTCTGGTAAGCAAATATTAGCTTAAGACGGAGTTTAATCCATTTGAAAATCAGAAAAACGTCCTACCAGTATTATTACTTTGGGGATGGAAAATTTTAACACATTTGTAAATGGTCAACATTAGATGACAAGCCATTGCCAATGATTCTGGAACTTCAGAAACAAATTCCTGTGTTGGCTGCATCACTGTGACGCCTTCAAAAACAGGCAGTGATTTTAAGTTGTTATTCTTTTGATATCAAGTACAGATCATCCAGTAATAGCTCAAATGCAGATTTTTTTCCTAATTGTCAATTTGTCATGATTACAAGAAAAGGATGGATGATTTTATAGCTTTCTGAACTGAGGAAGGTACAGACTTGAATTAGGCACAGAATAACAAAGTGCCTATCAGTAAAGAAAAAATGAAAATCAATAACGCTACTAAAAGCAATATCATTTTGTCTAGAGCTATGGAGTCACG
>WURT03323501.1:4679-24452 GCA_009936505.3 Holothuria glaberrima | reverse complement strand
ATAACATGTAAAAATGAACTGTGTGGCTGTAATTTTGTCAAAGATTTGGCAAAAAGTTATGCAAAAAGAGCTGTCCATACAGAGGTAGAAAATCCATTTTGAAAATGGAACTTGTTCTAAGGCAAAAACGAATACCTTTCCACTTGCTGCTGAGATTTAAGCTTACAAATACATGACAAAGAAATATAGATCTTTTACTTTTACTTAATGTGTGTCATTCCAATTTGATTTATGTTTAGTTATGTTATGAAGTGTTTTTTGATTTCATGGCATTTCCTTACAAAATGTGTTTGTTAAACGGTAGCTTTTGATGCAATAAAGTCTTTTGAGTTCGCATTACTCAAATAAACGTTTCAACACACTGAGGATCATTTCAAGAACGTCGTGGTCGAATGAGATGTAAAAACAGAAACAAAACCCATCAATTGACAAACTCTATACAGTTGGTAGAAAAATGTGATTTTATTTCATTAAATTGATATGTACATCTTTACATTGCGATAAAATTTGTCACTTTACATGAAGAAATAGTGGCTACATGTAAAGATTGGTTATTCAGGATTTTGTCTCCAATAAAGTTAAATTTTGGTCTCGTAATATTTACATTAATTTTAAACTGCTAAATATGAGTTTAACACAGTTTCAATTTACCCACCGTGCTTCTTTGCATGAAGTTAGAAAAAAGTGATATTAGATGAAGAAGAAGATGCGAGCGGACGAAACATTTGGAAACAGAAACGTTTATAGGCAATGTCTTTTTGTCTTAACAGTACAAACAACCCAATGTTAATGTATCCAAAACCAGCACTTGCAGGAATTGTGGCTGTGTGTTACATTAATCGTTTCCATAGAAACAAAACACTTAAGCAAAACACTCACATATGTAGTCACGATACCATGTCTGACGAACTTGCCAGTCATCTACGTAAAATCTTTTTAATGCGAGAGACAATTTAAAATAACCCTCTCTTCTCAATGTACAAGGATATATTTCGTTTAGGAACCCATCAATGGGTTATCGATGATGTCTTCTAAAGATATCTAGATGAGTTGACGCTGGCAAGTGAGTTAATCTTAAGTAAAGGTTACCAGTAGAATACGACCTATTTTTGAAAGCAAAACAGACTTGGGTAAAAGCATGTCACATGAAGGACAGGGAAACCGAAACAAAACGCCGAAACGTTTCACTATCATTATTAATATACGTGGCTGTCATGACACCTTGTACAAAGCTATTCAACTTGCCACTGAAGTCAGAACAGGATCTTACATGAGAGCTGTCTGGAATGCCGTTATACGTCTGTGTGAATCAATTCTCTCTAAAATATCTATCAGTTTCTAGTTGTATCACCATTTCGGTTTTGCATACTTTGTACTTTTCAGAGAGCAAAAAACGTTTTAGGGGAGACATAACTGAGATGTATAAAAAGTCAGAGGTAAATATGATGCACTCATTTCACAGCGTTTTTCAATGATAAACGACGCTTTTTTTCATCATTCGAGTTCCTAATCATAACATCTAAATAAGGAAAGAAAGGTTAAAGATTCCAAAAAAACAAGAGTCCCATGTGTAGGTCCGTAGCCAGCCAAGGTACTAGAAGTGGAAGAGACTTCTTCCAGGGGGCGTAATATCTTTTTCAGGAGATGTGTTAAGCCAATGATAACTTGAAATTCTCAGAAAAATCTTTCTTCCGCCCCTCCTTTGCTATGGGCTTGCACATGTCACGCAGTTGAACACCCATAGATATTTTCCATTCTACATCTATCCAAAGATTTGCAAAAATGTGAAAAATATTGTAGGAGGAAATCTTTTTAATCTAAGAGTGAATTAAGAAGTACATTTATGTTTCTATGCAAGGCAAAGTATCCGTTAAATGATCTGTTGGTATGTAAATGTCATGCCTGCCAATGTGATGCGAAAGCATGAAAAACTTTTAAAAACCCAGTCCCCATCAAACTTAAACGTAGCAGGTAACTTGTCAACAGAAAATTTATGAAGAGTTATCAAAGGGATGGAAATGTTTTGCAACATGTCACATCAACAGATTTGCTAATAGGAAATTAAGAAATGGTCAAACTTTGATGAAGTAAACTTTTTAGAATTGTGATAAATATTAAAATAATTCCAACAGATAGTACATCAAGGGATCTTACTCAATCACTGTTAAGTAAACGGCTGCTTTGGTCCCATGTCCAAATACCTTCTAAAGGATGTCTTGTAAAGTAAATATTCTGGTATTAATTAGTGCTGTCACGATGAAGGAGAATGGCATCGCGATTATCGCTACCGAAGGTATTGCGATACCTTGCTTTTACTTTCTTCTTTTTTTTAATTGGTGATACTTGAAGGATGTCCAGTATCGTATCGGGGGAAACTAGTATCGCGATTGTCGCAATGAGCAAAGAATCGTGACAGCCCTAGTATTAATCAAGTGAAAATTAAATGAACTAAACATTTGGCTGTAAGAACCCGGCGTTAACTGATGTTGTTTCAACAATGCTTGAAAGAGACTAACATAACATTTTAATTATTGGTGTAGAATATTGTGCGAACCATTCTTTTACCTGTTTTTGAACATTTGAAGCACTCTTCGAATAAAACCTTTTTGAGCTGACGGGCAAAGATTATGACAGCTAATAGCCCAGCAAGTACTCCTATAATTTTAAATGGAACTGACTTAGAATGAAAAAATTTCGCTACACACATATAGTATTGAAAGATTAGAGACATATTTTTTCAGAGATTGTTTTACTCAAGTAGTGGAATGTCACCATAGTTGATTCTACAAAAAATCACTTCGTCACCGGTACACATTTTAGTACAAAGAAGTACACTTGCAATGGTACTTCCAAATCAAAGTGAATTTGAAAAGCGTCACAAAATCTCACCGAGTTTGTGGTTTTCCTTCTAAATTTCCTTGAAAATATACGCTCGTGTAAATCCCAATTATAATGCGGCAGTAGTCGCTAGTAGACTTCATTACATTCTCGAAGTAAGTAATGAGGCCAACTGATTGAAATACACTGCAGCATTCAAAGCTCTCTCCTTCTACCTTTAAAATGGTTGTTAGCCTTCAAAACTGAAGCTCTAAGTTCGTGACAACAATCTGCTGAACCTAATACTAACTTAGAAAAGATTCCAAACTTTGTCATTTCCGTTTCTCACTTTAAGGTTTCATTACTTTAAACATATTGACTTCCAAACTGTTTGATGCGTGTCATTCATTAAGGGAGAAACAAGGGACACCACAGTTTAGTCCATTGGTCTTTTAAGCAACGCTGAGGTACCATATCAAGGTACAAGGTTGTAAGTTGAAAATTTGTTTGCAATCCGAGTTTTTCCTCCCCATTGTCCTCTTAAACGTGGTCCAGTAAAGAGAGAATAGAGTTTGCTTCCGTTGCGATCATTTTACTTCTTTTATTAATGGCAAAAACGTCATCTGCCGAGCGTAATTGCAATTAATTAATCGATATACCGTGTTGTTTTTGAACAAACCGTCTTTGCCTAGGGCCCTTATTCTGTTACGGAACCATGCTCTTCAAGATTTGACTGAGAAGCTGACTCACACATTATGAGGCCCACAGTCACTTTGCCAGAAGTACCTCCGTGGGCTTCTGATGA
The DNA here is from genome assembly GCA_009936505.3 of Holothuria glaberrima. Taxonomy (NCBI): domain Eukaryota; kingdom Metazoa; phylum Echinodermata; class Holothuroidea; order Aspidochirotida; family Holothuriidae; genus Holothuria; species Holothuria glaberrima. The sequence goes on along the minus strand of WURT03323501.1, from coordinate 20,830 downwards.
AAGAAAGACATCTTTCTTAACGTTGCACTATCTGTTGTGATCCGTTTTTTCTCGTGCTTCATCAGTTAATTTTTAAAAGCTGTGGAATATTAGTGCATAAAGCGAAAGATCACGCTTTCATGTCGTTATGATCATAGGGCGTATGAGTCAAGATATGTGAAGGCCGCAGCTTCCAATAAAACATGTTTCAATTTCACGGCAACAAATGTCACCTTCGGGCAAATTCTTGGGCCAAATTAGTTGCCAGTTGGAAAAAACGTCAAAGCAAACACCCCCTTGCAAATATTTTTTCCGATTTCCTATGGTAATGAAAGCAAATCCATAATTTTGGCTTCCATATACATAACCTTTAACAACGTCGTTAAATTGGAGTACTTCATGATATTAATCCAGTTTTTATCTGTGTTTTAGCACTCGAGTCCCTATTTTAGGGACTACGACTCGCAAGACTCCTACTCGGCCCCATACAGTCAGGACTCGTGACTTGGCTTTAAATGGATAAACTTAGTTTCCAAGAAGTACTCCAACTTAAGTGTAACACAGCAAAACACTCTCAAGTTTCGACTTTTGCAATTCCCTTTTTAATAGATAATTAAGGCAGTCGTCTCTTATCTCTCACTCTTGTGGACTGTTACTTAAGACCTTTTGGTTAAATTTTCGAGATGCCTCATGTACTTAGAAATTGAATAATGTCGTCTGCTAAAAGCTATTAAGCTTCGAATAAAATCGAAGTTGTAGAAGTTCTAAACCTTCTCGGTATCATGATATGAAATGATTTGATGGGAAGGCTTGGTCTTTCATTTTTTTGTAGCTGACTGTAAGATGATAAAGACTTATTCATTCGAAATTAATGTGTCAAGAAGAAACACTATAAAGACGTGTTAATGCGAAATGTGTCAAGTCGCTAATATGCAATCGACGTCTCTTGTGTGAGGCTTAAATTGGCTGTAAGAAACTTTTGACACAGTCAATGTAAGACAGTTAATCTTCCATGCATCCACTTTTTGGAGGGAAATCGAAATGTTTAATTGGTATATTGTTTTTTACAAAGAGCTGGCCTGAAGATCTTCGCAAATATTTTCCTTTGGTGTCGTTTTCAAAACGGCGCATGTAGCTGTCATCCGTGGTATACGGGACGATGACGGACTCAATGATACATTTGGGAATATTTAATCAGAATGGAGGATCGAGCGCAATTTTTGGCTCCTGTTTTGCTGCTCAGTGTCCCTATGTGGAAGTTTGCTAGGAACGTTGTGAATTATTATTAGCATCAAAGCATCCAAGGCAAGACGATTGCAGGAAAACTCTTGTGGCAAGTAACAAGAAACGGCAAAAGTTTTCAGGAAATGGTTCTATTTATCATTTTCTGTAAGGACCGTAAGAGGCATGTTATGGCACAAAAGCGTATTTGCATGATGCGAGCTATTTTGCCTCACAGAAGTTACAATTTACTTACCCTACGAAATAAAACGATCGTTTACTGAACAAAATCATAAAAATCGGCTAGTCATAAACGGAAAACGACTATTTTACTATTCATCAGGTCGGTGAACAGACACTGATACCGGAAAGGTGAAACTCAATCCAGCTGTTCAACCAAAATAGCACAACTGACTGCATAACAATCACCCATGAAGCTGTTAGCTGGTGATTGTTTATGTACTGTTCGTAAAAGTATGCGTCTTTGGTGATAACACAGACACAGCCGTTCTCAGAAAGTAATATACCATCCGAGTTTTCCATTGGCGTATTACCCCGATAGGTTTAAACTAATTACAATGGATTCGTGCTGGATTTTGGTTGTTTTCCAGAAACTCCTTAACAAGACATTGTAATATTGGCCTGCTCTGAGCCTAACGTTACATCTAATAGAGTGCATGAACAAACGACAAATGAAAATCATTTCTAAAAGTGTTCATACGGAGATAAAAAAGCCTCTCTGTTGCAACACGGGAATTATTCACCAGTTTACCACGTCATCCAAACATTTGGACAATAGAAGAAGTTCTTCGCAAAACCCCTGTACTCAGTAATGTAAACAGAAATGTAGTCTACCTCCAGGGAGATGTTACTCCGAATAAAAGCTCCCTGATAATGCATAATCAACAATATGCAGTTGGCCTTCTTAGCAGCGAGAGAAACCAAACGTTTGATTGGCAAAGGGTTTTGTTACTCCCAGAACATATGTATCACCTAATGTGGTTCCAGTCCTCTTGGGCCAATTCTACCAATGGTTTGCATTTTTTCATCAAAATGTCTTCTTTCTGACGGTTTTGATCAGTGATGATTGCTCATTTTTGTGGGGTGGCTGTTTCAAAGCATGTTTGTAAAAACTTTGATCTAAGTAAACAATCATTTTGTGTGTAAGAACGTTGACGAGAATAGGAATTCACGCGTTGTTTATCCGCTATGCGGCACTCTAACACACACGCACGCACACCGAACAACATGTAAATGTACTAATTACCCTGCAACAACAACATTTCTGCTAAATTTTACACGGTTTTGCTGTAATGGCCGATGTCTAAATGATAGTGTGTTGACATATCCAATAGTAGCATAGGCGTACTCAAATTTTATAATCTCATGACAGGAACGAAAAAAACAAAATTTCTCAATTGAGTGCAGGATACACACATGATGAACTGTGCAACCCCCTATCAGATAGCAAACAAACCTGTGGTATCTCTGGACCCAACAGTGCTTCTGGGAAAATAATGACCACCTTGGTGCTCATTCGCAATGCTTGATTAAAATTAGGACCGAAAAGCCATTGTATAAAGCTCAATTTTCTCATAGAACCCAAACATTTAAACAGCTGTTAACACACTCTTCATCATATAATATCGTTGACGCGTGGCTTTTAACAGAATATTGACGACGTCCCCCAACATTTTTGATAGTTATTCTGTGTTGATTGCTGGATGTGACGTCACCTTTGTATACCCTTACTTCAGTTCAGGCTCATACGGGAAGATGAAAATAAAAGTTGCACTTGCATGCTAACATCTTGGTTTTCATCTTCTTTGTTTGTTTGTAAATTTTAGTAAGTACAAGGATCTAACTATTCACAGGCATGCAGATTTCACATTCCAATAATATATAACACAAAAGATAACCTATGCAAGGTATTAGTAACAGACAAGAGCTTGCACAAATCTTTCTTTATGTTCATTTTACATTTAAAAAAACGTACTCTTCTTATGTTAATTTTAGTTAACTTGTAATAAGACTACAAAGACCTTTTCAGCTACTAAAAGCAGTGTTAGATTACCATTAAAATAGCGTAAGTTCTTTTATACAGGTTGGTAATATGTAAGCAAAAAAGTCAATAAACTGAGCATTCCCGTTAAAACTCTTGCAAAGACGTATTTACTTCACCAAGTATCTGAAGACCGAAGAAATACACCACTGACATTTTCTTTCCAAAAAAGGACAAATATTTAAAAAAAGTCTTATCTCTTTAACTTTTTATTCACCGTTTCGAAAGGACACAATTTGGTTTTAACGACATGCTAAATGTATTGATCTTTACATTTGACGTCAAATCTGACACAAACTCACCGTTAAACAGTCACTGCTGTGAGATTCGGGGGACATTGATTTATTTGGAAAACGCTGACATATTGATGCTAAGACTTGCTGGATAGGGATTTCCATCTTCGACGTCATACCCACGCATTAATTACCTTCTAAACACGATATGAGGAAGAGTATTGGTTACACTGTTTACAACTCTTCTTCCTAAAGTTGAAAGTTGAATGAATATCATTTTTTCACAATATTCAAAAGCATGATAACAATTTTACATGATGTTTTAAATTTTAAGGATTAATGCAGTGACAATTTAATATCTTTCTCAATGGAAGAGAAATTTTGCTCACATGCAATATTTTGTTCTTAACAAAGATATATCTGTTCGAAGTTATTCTTGTCTAACGAAAAGACTTCGACTTGCCTCAAGGTGACAAAATGGTATGCACAACCGGCGTTGCTTCCCAACGTTTTGCTATTCTTTGAGGGTTCCACGTGACCTTGACATTTCACTTCTGTGAATAATTGAATAGCATATATTATAGACTGAACTTTTTCAAGGATAAAGGTTACGACTCCCCAAATTAGTTACACACATTTTATATTAGTACAGTATTGAATGTCACATATTGAGATCCAGGTGGATTGTGGTGCTAAGATTGATTTTAGTGCTTAACGTTTCAAGTTTGCTGAATTCAAAAAGTAAGCCGCCATTTTAAATTTAAGATGGCTGACATTCTTATTTTTTCCAGAAAAACATGCTCCAATGCGATGGTATGGAGTATTATACGCAAAGTATTTAATCACGTATGATGTAGAGGAGCTAAAAACAGGGAACTATATTTCAAGCTCAGTGGAGTTTGGTAGCCAATATAATTCAAAATGGGGGTCATACTGGGTATATTTGCTATTTTTTGCAATAAATGCTAATATATGCTAAATGTTAAATGCTAAAATAAAAGGTAAGCCCACCCAGTCTATAGGCTACAGGCATCCCCTTCCCCACAACTCGCCGACCCAACATTTTTTAGGGCACTTACGATCCCCTTAACTCAATATCAAGTGGTAAAGGAAACATTTTGGGTCACACTCATTCAGTATGGCTGCAAAAAAATGGCGGAAAATGAACATTTTGTATTAAATAATATAAAAGGAAATAATCTAAAAATATTTTTGACACATCTAATCTTCAAACTTGGTCATATTTTATAGGAAAAAATGCCAGATTAGATGTTTCGTACTTGTTTGGCGAGATCCAGAATAACCAAGATGGTAGAAACACAAACTGAAGGCCAAAATGAATGAAACATTTTCAGAAATTAGTAAAAAACATTTACAAAATGCCACAATACCTATTCGTATTGATTATACGAATCAAATGCTCAGTCTTACCAAGATGGCGGAAACAAGAAATGGCCTCCAGTAAAATGATAATGATATGTAAAAATAATAAATAAAACAATCATTTAAATACTTCCAATAACATTATGTCGAAGAGTTGCACAGGTGCCCGTGAAATGCATAAAGCCCATGGCCTATTCTGTTTGACTTACATATATTTCAATTATTAGAAAATATTTTGACTGAAGTCTGGCTGCAAAAGCACGATATATTTTATACTTTTAAGGACAATATTCCAACCAACGAGCAGAAGTGTAACAAACTCATATACACTATAGTTTACATTTCAAGCTTTGAATGTTAAATCTGTGTTTGTCATCTTTCTTTCTGTACATTGATCTCAACTGTAGAGTATGCCTCATTTCAAAGGAAAATGATAATGCTCTATATTTTATTGTAACGGTTTTTACTTTGTTTAATTAACGTCAGAAAAAGCCAACCTTCTAATATATTTCTGTGTACAATCATTTATTCATGAATGGTTTCTTTCTCTTGATCCAAATGTTTTGCCAAGGATATATTTAACATTGAAATCGACTAAGAAGTTCTAAAGTTAAAAGTAATAAAGTTAACAGCTTGCCATTGCATTTCTATCGACAACACACTGAAGTCTGCAAATGACGAATACACTTACAACTATAAAACTGTCAACTATAAATTTGTAATGTAGAGAGACTTACGCAGCAATTTTTTTAGAACACACGCGTAGGCGAAAAACCACAAACCTGGATAAAAAAGCATGTATTTGATTATGGCTGTTCAACTTAATGTAAACGGTGTTAGGGGAGATTTTTACCACAGGCACCCCGTACATACACAGACCATCACGTGACCAAGAGCGTCACCGCAGTTCAAACAAATTTAGGCTTACTGAGATAGCCGCCGGGTTACTGTCGTTTACGTAATAAGACAATGAATCTGTTTATATTTATGACAAACCAAACACGAATAATAAAAAGGATCAAACGATTTACAATGTTCGTTGATGTTAACAGAGCATTAAATTTTATTTGACATTCCCAGTTTCTTGCATAATCTGTCAACACTGAACTACTTGTGCAAGCCCAAACTTTACTCAGAAGACGCGGTCATAATGGTAAGCCTAATTTTGTACGTACGGTGGCAACACACCACACAAAGGACGCTTGTGCAGCAGGGGTGGAGCCAGGATTTCGGGTCTTAGCTCCCCGACTGGGGGGGGGGGGGTAGTGACCGATCTACAATTTCCGACCCTCACCCTACCTCTATGCCAGAACCTGCATTTTTGACATTTTCATTTTTCCCTCAAAAGATGTTTTTTTTTTCTTAAATAAATACAAACTGCGGAGAAGGCTGTTTACTTATCACGCGGCAGCAACTAGACTTTACTGGGTGAAAGTCGGGCATTCCCCATAAAACGGCACCAAAAAGTGTAGACTACGGTAAGTTACCATGAAAGTTGGTCTCTGCGTCGGCGCACAACGGCACGAGCATGCCAACCTATTTTGCAAGCTTTGTTAGGCTATGGAAACATGGGGGGAAGTCGGATAGACCGACAAAAGAAGCGAAGACAGACAGTCCTGTCGCGCGCAAAGCGCGCGAAAAATTTTCACCTTTATCATTGAAGTTTTTGCTAATTATTGTTGGGAATGGATAGACTGTCGGTGGAACAAACCTTCGTCGGGGTTACAAGCCCTCATCGGGGTGTACACTGTTTGCTCAACGAGTCCGGCTCCCCGACGAAATGGGAAGAAATCCCCGACGTGGGCTGTACTTCCCCAACACGGGGCTACAGCCTCCCTGTCCCCCCTGGCGCCACCCCTGTTGTGCAGAATGTCTTTCCACTTGTTCGTGGTTCCATTCCTATGAACTTGATACGGTGAAGATTAATAAATAAAATTCTTCATAGCAAGTTGACTGAAATCAGTTCCCGAAAACTGAAAACACACCATTGCCACCTGTCTCATATACCCATCAAATAGTACCCACTGCCAATGGAGCAATTTGTATATGATAAAACACAGTTCAAATCGTGAACTTTAACTTTCCCAAAACTATATACAATATCTTCCCTTTCAGCGCTTTCAAGTGCCAAGTTTTCTTTCACATTTCGTGGCGTACGTACAAAACACATTTTATTACTGCTTATGAAGAGCCAGTACAATTTTTAGTCTGGTTGTTAGCTGCACTCTAAAAACGTCCAGTTCAGATTTGAACCGAATCCGTTCAAATGGGTTGAACTGAACCGAAAATAGTCAAATATTTGACCCTTTTTCAGTTAAGTGTCCATTTGATCCGCGGCTGTTCAATTTGAACTTGAAATTTTTAGTGTGTGGTTTTGTTTTTTTTTTTTTGAAAAACATGAAAGGAATGGAGAAATCAATTTTAAAACAGCCAAAAAGATTTATGTGTAATAATTCCGTCTTCACTCCTGGAAAACACCGTTTCGTAATCGATCATCATTGCCAAACACGTTGATTTCATTCTTCATCCAATTTTTATTATTCCTTTTGTTTTCATTATTTTGTAACAACGAAAAGATATTTAACTGTTTAAAATCGTGTTCTTAGATGTTTTTCCTCTATTTTCGTCCACTTCTGTCTCGAAAATTAGTTTTAATTACATTCTTCCAAGGCCTTCCCTGTTTATTCACCAGGTCGTACGTGGGGTATACATATTGTGGTTTATTATAGTTACTCGAATGACCTAAATGGCAACATGTTTTCAGTCAAACCCAGAGCTAAATGGTAGTCTACTTCTTCGATCGCCAATATTTTAGATATTATGAAAATGTGTTATACGACTAATTGCTAAGGGCTGATGCGTATTATATCAGTAAATCATGCTGAACTTATCCTAGAAACCTTATATTTTTTAATTCCCACCTTTCGTTGATACTATTGAGGTGTTTCATGTTAAAACCAAATGCATAAAGGTTATTATTTATCCACACGAGAATTTTTCTTACGTAGGTTTCACACAATAACACACCAGTACCAAAACCTGTATTACTTTTACCCGATCAATGGTTACATTACAATGCAAATTGCACAGAAAGCCCTCTATTGTATGTTTGTCTAAATTGCAACATGCAGAGAGCAAAAGGCATTTTTATCGTTTGTGTCAATTCACTTGGCTTTTACTTTTTAATTGTATTGCAAGACATTGTCGCCGTGTAAACTATTCAGCCATAGGCATTTGCTGCAATGTGTATAGGGAGACAATGAACTGAAAGTTTTAACGAGTTCACCATGCAATATGTATCAAGGTCTGCTAAATATGTATGTATATACTTTAATACAATTGTATCCTTGATTCTCAGAGCCCGGGTCCTGTAGGAGCTGGGCATGAGCAGATTTTAAATTAACAAGGCAAATCCTAGCAAACCTTGGAAACAGGGCAAGTCATACATACTGACAAGAATTTTAAACTTCGAATCTTGAAACAACTTGATTTCTTTCAGTTTGTATTCTCTAACTGGTGCTAGGTTGAAACATGCTTAGACTTTAATTTGGGAGCCTTACTAGTTACTACTGCAATGTAAATAATAAGCCCTCCATCAAAATCTGGAATTTTGGTAAATTCTAGTAATCTTGTTCAACACGTTGCCTACGAGGTTGCTTCGTGGGTATTATAAAATTGGAAAACATGGTTTCTCATTTTGCAACAAAGATTCGTGTTCATTATCTGCCGTCTATTTCGTTTATATTGGTGACAGAGACAATGCTCTTTTTCACACATTGCTTCTGTTCATCCTACTTTGTATAAATCAACATCACCAACGTTCGGACTTTATCATGTTATATATACATATATATATATATATATATATATATGTATATATACATATTTATAGATATATTTATATAAGTTTGATCACCACGTAGCACTTTATATATAAAAATATATATAGGTCGAAAGTTGTCAACGTTCGACCTACTCACTTATAGTTTAATCTACCATATTTCGACCTACTGTATATTGATTACCATGCCTGGGGTTTTACCATGGTAACAGGAGAGAAAACTGAGATGGGGCGGTATTTGTACCTATATTGCCACGTTTGAGACTACAAGGCCTTGGTTGCTTAGTGGTTGGGATGTCGTCTTGTTAACGACAGGAGCTGGGTTCAAGTCCCCCTCATGACTTAGTTTTCTGTCCTATGTATTTCTTTTGTTCATAAAGGCTAGGCCAATACTTGGGAATGATTTAAATCAGTGATTCTCAAACGCGACCCTTTGGGCCCCATGCGGCTCCCAGGCTCTGTCGGTGCGGCCCTGAACTGATTTTAGATTTTGAGAAAAATCATTTCGACATGAACGAAAGGTAGCCAAGAAAGAAATTATGAAATACAAAGTTATCCAAGTTTGTCCTTAAGAAGGGGTACTAGGGCTAGAGAGCCGTGAGAGACTAAAGCCACGCAACAGGCTGTGATTTATATAGCTTGTTCAGCCATATCTAGCTAAAACTAATTTTGTTATTGATAATCATATGTTATATACATTGTGTCATCTACTTATGTAGTAGTGCATTGCGGAGTGGTTGTGTAGGCATGTTTATAGTAACAAAGCTTGTATGAAAGGTGTATCAAGGAATTTAAATGTGACGTGAGTTGACTGTACGAAAAACGTATCGTGTTGAACACGTGAATCGTTTGTTGATTGGTTACTGAAATAAAAATTTCTGCAGTTTAAATTTCGGTACTAACGAGGTGTTTGCTACGTTTAATGATACATGATCGTGCTCGTTGCATAACTCTGTAGTATGGAATAGAATCACTCAGTTTTTTTTTTATTTTGGGGTGTGGTTATGTACAGGGCATCTTATGGGGCTTTTGCCCTCCTTTGCCCTTAAACTTGTTATGTTATGATATGTTCTGTTATGCTATGTCCATGTACTTCACTGTGACCAATCGAGGAAGTCTTCAGCTCTGTCTCCATAATCATCAAACAATCGGTAAATATGAAAGGCCCATTTGAAGTTTTATGTAGCTTAGTTAAAATTTATAGTCACCTTTCAATCCGATGAATTAAAATGACATGACCTATCACGTGCACATTATGCAAATCGAATTCCAATAGGCTCCTACTTTACTCCATCCCTTGTGTTAAATTATGTAGTAGGCTACTGGCAGGAAATTACAACAGACACTACATTAATGTTGGGGTCGAATCTATGCCTTGGGACTTCCAGGATTACGGAATCTCTTTTCCCATCAACCTCACCATCCTTGTCATGGAACCCGAAGTGTTCAAAACCATCGACGTCAATGACATCATCGGTCAGTTTGCAAAAGCCAAAGCAAGAAGAAAGCGCATTCCATGAAGGGTTCAACTGAAACAGAAGTAAATATATTTCCCACTTGGGAGGGGAAAGTTTGCGTTAATGTATTTAACTGTTACTTATATGGAAAACGGAATATTGATTCCTGGATGGGCGTTACAAAAAAACAACGTAAAAGTAAAAAAATTACATATATATTGACACAAAATTGTTCATTTACAGAACAAGAAATTTCAAAATTGAAAAACTTGGATGCAAATTGCAAGGACTGGGAAGTGCCTTGTCCAGCGATCTAGGAAGCATTTTTTCCAAAAACTTTGTTGCGGGCTACGCGCCAACCTGTAGTGGCGCTCCGCTTAGATAGTGGGCCTAATCGTGAAAGGCCCCCAAATAATGATGTAGCTGATTTGGGAAGATGATTGTTGTTGATGAGGTTGGTCAATGTCTTCTTAACCAATGTTTGGCTGTTGTAAGTGGGGTCCGATAATTGCCTATCGGCCTCTGCTACATACAAATCCTCTGCCAAACTACCACGGCTCCACCCTTATCAGCCGGTTTGATGATAAGGTTCTTGTTTCTTTTGGGAGACAAAAGAACCCCTTGTTCCTCTGGGAAAAGATTGCAAAGGGTGTTTTTCTTGTGAGGTAGGAGTCGATCTACATCCTTGTTGATGGATTCAGCTACGGAGTCCAGGATTTCATTTTCTCCGGGTTTGAGTGTCCAGCAAGAACGAGTGGAACGTGAGGAACTGGGAAAATCTAGACTTGCAGGGTTCTCGGCAAACTTTTAGCACGTATTACTACCTTTATCGACCTATATATATATATATATATATGAACAATTAACAGGAACATGTGAGATTTAGTGGTAGCGTCAGCTTTGTAGTAAGCATTTAAAAACAGCATGTAGGAAGAAAACAGAATTTCAATTGTAATGGTTACAAAATTTGTTAAAAAGCTGTTTTCGTGGCCATTCTCAGGATCCATCTTGATAATTATCACAGAATAACCTTTGATAGCGATTCCAGATTTCTCTTTTGTTAGGGGGTATAGCTACCCAGGTTGCATTCCCATATGAGATCCTTAGGAGAGTCATACGGGTGAGCATATGGAGTCACATGATTTTGCACCCAAGATTCACAAAGGGCCTATATGGGCCAGCCCAAATGACCCATATGACCTATATGAGATAATTCTGGGTCCCATGTGGGCAACTTATATGTGGGTAACCTGGTAACATATGGGTTAAGTGAAGGATATCTCAAATGAATGTGGGCTGGCGTGTATGGGCCCCTCATGAATCTTGGGTGCAAAATTCAATGGGCTCCAAATGGGTTATTCATTAGGCTCGGGCCTATTAGGTTTGTTACCTGGGCACTCACTGTTTATCTGCATTTAGATTCAGATGTATCTTATACCCTTCCGTTGGGTCATTTCCAAGATTGTGTCTGAGAAATTGTGCCTAACGAACAAAAATCTTACGAAAAACAGTCAAAAGCGATGACATATTTCAAATATTTTCAAAAAAAAAAATTCATTTAATAGCATGTGAGTTAAAGTAACAAATCATCAGCCATCTGCGCACCATTAATAAATTGTTATCTATTGCAAGATGTGAAAAACAACCTATGATGCCTTCAGTACTACATTTTATCGCATAATGAATTTAGCGTCTCTTTGTTAAAGATCATAATGTACCTTAACATAGCTTCTACCATTTGCTTCACTAACACTAGACCTAGGGGCTTTAAGTATCCCATCGACGACAAATTCCATTCGAAGTGAGGATTACTCTGAATATGGAATGCCGAAAGTGAGAAAATATCATCAGTAGAGAAACTTGCACTTTGATTCTACAGATTACAAATACATTGGTATATCTCATTGAATTAGAATCACTTTAGCCTAAACGCCACTCACAAAGCAAATGAATTGAACCGTAGAAACTGTTATCTTCGCTTGATATCTTTCTAAATAATTGCTAATGGACATCTAAACTTAAAGTAATAAATATGTTTTCAACAGAAGAATTGTTTATTATTGTAGACATATGTAGCTGTCACATTCAATTGAGCAACTTTAAGTATAAAAGAAGCTTTAAATCAAGTCAATCTGTAAGGACGCCACGTTTTTATGGACGGAAGTCAAGTGCATCTAGCTTAAGTTACCCTCTAAATGAACCGGCACGTATTTCGTAAGTCTATTTAAATATTTTACCTATCATTTAAGATGTATCTTTCGCATTTAAGCAAATATTCGGTTTCACGGGAACAATTGAAGGACATTCTTTATCTTCGAGTATAGCTTAGTTGGATTTGTATGACAAAGCAAATAGAATCGATTTCGATGCCTCCCTCAGTCATTGGACATTTGTGTTTCTGAAAAACGATAAGAACACACTGTATTTTAAATTGCAAATTATGAGTAAAGTCATATGAGATGCTGAGTATATTCATGAGTTTAGTATTTCGCTTAGCTGTTGCACTTCGAAACATGGGTTTTTCTGAAAGTGTAAACACGAAGCTATTTACTTTTTCAAAAGAGACACGTTGCCTACTTCAAACATCAACTGAGGAAGGACTAACTGTAATTTCTGAGCAATAATGAGAATATCTTATGGAGGAAATAAATAAAAATAGGAGACTATGTGAAGGGTTTCATTCATGAAAATGATTGAGTGATTGATCGATCGATCGATCGATCGATCGATAAATCGAATAGATGGATGGATGGTTGCATGGGTCGATGGGTGGATTGGTGGCTGGCTGGCTGGCTGGCTGGATGTCTAGTTGGTCGGACGGAAGGACGGACGAATGGACGAAGAGATGAATGAATGGATCGTAATTTGTGACGTTAGTAAATCTCATCACTTGAAAACGAACATTTCATTATCTGTCTGCTGCAATGATTGCCTGCTCCAAACCTGGCACCAAAGATGATGTCAAGGAATTATTGTTCGTAATCCTGACTCAAATCTCCACAAACATTTATCCTCACATCCCCAAGCACTTTGCAAGATAAAATAGACCTGTCGCTTATCTAACTTAAGCTATTAAACTCAAATTGTAATTTGTGTGTAGTTTGAGGAAGTATTCTACACCTTTTGAAGATAATTAAACGCTTCATTATGAAGCCTACATTATTTGGAGACCTCGAGGCTTTCGGAACTCTAATTCTTGCCCTAAACGAAGTCGGTGAACCAAGACACTTAGACAAGCCCTTGATCCCAAGCCGCCGCCGCCGCCGGAGCCCCGCTGGTACAATGGAATTATTCCAGTAGTCACTCAATCATTTATATGCACCTACCACTGCTGGGACTGGCAATCTTACATCAAGGTATACATGAATGTCACCTCCGGCCAAAATCGAACATTTTGTTTTTCTTTCAGGTTTTTGGCATGTACATCTCGAATATGCTCAGTCTGTTCTTTCTTCTTCTTTTTCTTTTCCATGACCCGTTTAAAAGTTAAGAATCAGTACTCTGCATAACCACAATATCTAGTATATAAAACTTATGCATTGACGTCTCCTGACGTTATTTTGGATGGTAAACAATGAAGTACACTGCACGCACAGCGTAAATTTCGCACTCGCTCGTAGTAGCCTAACACGCGAATCCGACCGGTTCACGTATCAGCTGTCTGCATTGTTGGTGTAAGTTGCAATGATGGGTGCTAACCTTCACTAGAAAGCACTTTCTGTTCTGTGACGTCATATGCACATGGTATATAAACGAAAACTATCAAACGTCATCAGTAGTTGTGAGTCCAGGTAGTGACTCCATGATGAGAACAATATTCTGAGAACGAAGTTTTTATTTGCACCTTGGGAAGAAGGTGGACCGTTTGAAAAAGAATGCAACATCAAATTAATGATTCAAGGACAATGAATCATGGGATTTCCTATAGAAGGAAAGAAATCCTTCTTCTCCTAATTTAAAATGAAAGTTAAAAGAAACGACGTTTTCCTTGATTTTCGAGAAAACTTTAACAAAACATATTGACACAAAGTGGTCACTTTCTCGTTGATTTTGCAAACAGTATCACCTATTTACCAGCTGCTGTCTGATCTCTTTTGGAGTGCTATAATGCCTCAATCTAACTCTTACGTGACCTATTAAGCTGTGCTGAACACAACTCCAGTTTCAAATCTTAGTAAACAGTCGACTTTGAAGGGGGAAGCAGATCACCCTAAATTTATTTCAAAACAAAGCTTTATTTGAACATGTCTCCGTTCAGTTTCCTTACAGTAATCTTACATGAAATGTATTGCATATTTCAGTAAGACATTGAATTACTCACTGCATGAATCTACCTATAGACATTATGGATATGACGTCAAAGGATAAAAAGTACGCCCTCCATGGAGGCAAGCGGGTACTCAGTCATAGCAACTTACATCAACTAATGAGTTTAGCAGATTTGTGCACCGAGGGATAGGGGCGCGAGTCTACAACGCGCCCGTGGGAAAATCTGCGCCGTGCATGCGTGCAATACACTTCAATGTTTGCCTCCATACTGACGTGGTGTGAGGCGTGGCGTCAAAGCAAAGGGTCTATTAAGAGACAAAACTATTGTCACATTCTTAAAAAGACCAAGTCTAGAATTAGTATACGGGTCATACTAATTCAAGTTGAGATGACTGCATTTTCCCATTAAACTATGCGTCTCCTTACAAAACTGTTGGTAATGCTTGCGTGTGTGGCACATGTATGAAAGTCTATTTTATATCAACAACTGAAGAATGTGTGACGCACATGTGTTTGTACTCAAGGAGGTAAATAAATAAAAGAATTCAGCCGCAAGTACAGTATTTCCAAAAAAAAAACTAATACTTCTGTAGCAGGTTTTATTAATCCAAATATGTGATGGGCATATCTAATTCCTTTCTTTAATTGTGACTGAGGGTCAATTTTACTGACCAAATGATGATTGAGTTAACCTTTTCCTTGCTGGAAATTTTCGACAAAATTTGTGTTAACAAAACGAAAACATCATTTTAATCGACAATCAAGAGACAGAAATGTCAGCAACGGAGTTACTGCGTTTCCATTAAACAACAAATATTGCAACAAGTTCACTTTCATTTGCAGTGACGAGTTGGTGATATAGTGACATTTACTGCTAAACAGCCAGAAGTAAGCGTATGCACGTCATTTACATCAGTTGGCAACACACTGTTAGGGCATGTTGTACGAACACTTCGCAGTGGTATATGACTCTAATGTGCTCAATTTTGAGACTTCTTTGATAACCTGTTTATGGAAATATCAATCCATGGTATCCCGTGCTATCAGTTAGGGAAGGTTATTTGACATTACTCGTCTTTATCCCTGCTAAGCTGTATTCCGTAACAAATTCAACTCCTTCGATTCAGAAAGGGTAAAAATAACAATAAAATGTTGACCATACCAGTTTTCTGGTGATTTTTGCAGCCAGTAAGGAGGTTTATCGTAAAAGAATTACCATCTCCAGTTCAATATTGACTGCTATTGTTTTTCTTTTGTGTTGCCTGTACGACATACATACTAATGACGTCACGAGTGGCACTATGTTAGCAAGTATTGCAATTCAATCTGCTTGAGATGCTTTTTGTATTCAGGAAGAAGGTTTGAAAAAGTTTATTTGAATAACGATGGCTTCTTCCGGCTTGGAAAGCTTATGTCACAGCAATCTATTTTTTTTTCTCAAAGACTTTGAATACTTTTAACATGTTGAGTATTCTGTCAGAGAGTTTCACTGTCGTTTCATATCGCAATGAATTCTAGGGAGAAAAAAGTCTTCTCAAATTACCCTTTACATTATTGATGTAATGACAAGTAGTCTATCGTGTCACCAATAGCCTAACCTCCAGGAATGTTAGTACGGTTCTGCTGAAGCCGGAATTTATTTACGTTAAAATCCAATAGCACTGCTGTGCTGACACCACACTTCTTTCATAGGATGTCCTATTTAT
>WURT03323392.1:0-24453 GCA_009936505.3 Holothuria glaberrima | reverse complement strand
CTCCATTGTGACGATCTACTTCAGTCGTCTGTTCTTGGAATAATCCTTCCCAGAATGCAGTTTTGAAGCGCCCTCTTCCTATTTGGCATAAGGTCTATGGTCGTATTCCGGTTGAAATGGAAGTAGTTTAGTTCGGTAAACATTCGTTTTATTTCAAGCTGTATCCAAAGATTACTTACTGAGAAACTTACTTTGGGCGTGTCATACCCACTTTAAAGCACGTTTTCCTTCAAAGTTTGTTATTCTATTATCAGATTATCATAAAAATTTCTTCTTTATAAAATATATTTTCATCATAAACGTTCTCATTTTTTCATGAAGAATGTTCGCATAATTCAAAAACAAATACAGAGCGAATCCAAATGGACCAAGCTGGAATCTCCCACGACCATTTTAGTGGCTAAAACCAGGGGTGTAGCAAGACCATCTAGGGCCCATGGACAAGGAGCAGTGAGGGGTCCCAAAACCAATGATATCATAATCCCAATTACATAAGCCCTCTACGGCCATCCACGCACATATTTCAGTATTTACAGATTAACAAATACACAACGTATGGATACTATATATGCGATACTTTTTCCTGTTGTGACAACTATGCCTGTTGCTATTATAACTCGATACAATAACGTCATATAAAACGTGTGTTAAAACTTAAAAGTAAACCCTGAATAATATGATAATGCATTATAGCCGGGCTGAGCACCATAGCCCAAAACCACAGTTTCTCTTTTTTTCTTTTTTTGTTATTGATCTTGGGTGGGGCCCCTGGACATTGTCCACCTGTCCACTCACTTGCTACGCCCCTGGCTAAAACATCCCAAATGTCAGCATATTTGGCCAGAAATCTATCCAGCCAATCAAACTAATTATTATAGAGTATGGGTAGTGACACATTATATGACGGTTTCCTCATTTAATTGGTCGAATTCTAAAAGGGACAGCACAACTTGATAAGCATGAAAACTTTAGACTGTTTCAGAACTATATTCGCTTACATTGAAGTTAACGCAGAAAGTAGTGAATGATCTGAGAGTTATGCGTAACTGTGACACTTTTACTACAGATTGGCAGAAATCTAGCTACTAAGGAATGAAAAGGTCTTTGAAGATGAAAGAGCAATGTGATTTTCTGATAAAATTATTTTATTTGACAAGGAGACATGCCATGAAATTAGTCATAGCAAAATAAATTAAGCCTCTTTATCGACACCACACAGTGTTATATGGCGTGATCTGTTAGTTCACATGATGAAAAGCCAAGCGTTCAACAAGATGCAACACAATTTGCGATGATTGTTACAGAGAAGGGGGAGATGTATTAAACAAATGCTGCTTTTATATTTTCAAAATTTTAAAAATGTTTTCTACGGTTAAAATTTGGTGGGGATGGGGACATGGAAGTTGAGCTACAGCATCATTGATGCGCTAGTTCGTAAAGGCATGCTGTGGCTTGTGTGGAAAGAGTCAGCAATACTGACCAGCTTTAGCCTACAGGCCTGAGGTGTGTTCTATACCACGAAAGTGTTAGCTTATACAACTCCCAGTCTATACATTAAATAGTCATAGTTGATGCAGTAACATTCCTAAGCGGACATGAGTGGATCCAATATTAAATTAAGGAAGAGACTTAGTCGTCAGAACTAGTAGACCATATACCACATCTTCGGTCAAAACACAGAGAGGTAATAAAAACTATTTTTCAAATTTTCTTCCATAAAACCCCCAAAGTGTCAAATTAAAAAACCCACATTTTTCAAATTTCTTTCAAAAAAACCGAAATTAATTTTCGGCGCTACAAAAAGTGTTGTTTTTGCGATCCTTCCGGCTATCTGTCACCTTTGTGGGAGGTTCGGGCTGCTACCCCGTCGGGCAAATCCTGGCGCTACTCCTGGGTCTTGATTTGCCATTAACATGTTACGTAGGTGAATTGGGTCGATACCTCTTCTTCATTTTGTCAATATGCAAAATGTAATATGAAATTTATGCCAGCTGTAGTTTCAAGTAAAACCGCGCATGATATGCAAGGTCACTAAAGAATATGTAACCGAAAAATACACTTTATGACGTGGGTAAAATTTCATGATTAATTAGAATTGAAAGATAAGAATCAAGAACCTGGGTTTTACTTATTAAAACAGCCAGACAAACAGAAAGGGATATCTAAGGTGACACGCCCGTAGTCAAGGGGGCCAAGAGGGGGAAATCCCCCCTTGAAAAATTTTTTGCCCCCTAGAAAGTTTTCAAGTTGCCAATGACTATATTTTACACATTTGGCCCACCAAAAAAAATTTCGCCCCGAGACCATTTCGTCCCCCTTCATTACCTTGTCTGGCTACGGGCCTGTAAGGAGAACAAATAAATGGACAATAAGTAAGAGAAGCATAGGATGAATCGATCAAATAATGAGAGGAGAACAGAAGGCTTACATAGACAAACAATGAGAGAATGAGAGGAAACAAAGGGGGATCACCCTTCACAAACGGGAGCCATGGTCCTCATCTCCCACGTGGCACCGCCCCCTTTGGCACCCCCACAGTATGCCCTTGGGCATAATCTTTGACGTTATGTTATTCTTCAACCATTTGTTATCTGTCTGTTCATTATTAGAGTTTATCAATATGACCATACAAGAGGTGTGGGATGCATTTCAGGTGCAGATTGAAATGAAATGAAATGAATTCAACCGGAGGCCAAAGAACGGCAGTTTCCTTGTAATGTCTGCGCATTATAAAGACCCTGGTCGAATTTAACCAGAACTGCTGTCTTCATATATCCAATCATTTCCTGATTAAAATTACAAGACACCCCAATCAAAATTTACATTTCACCAAGGCTATTAAAAACTCGTGGTCAAAAAATCACATTTTCCTAATTAAATTTAAGCAGGATATCTTAGCTTTTCTAACGGATATGGTTTGATAATATGGATAACTTATACTCCTGAATTTTTGAGGGATTTTTCAGTGGCGTAGCTAGGAAATTCGGCCAGAGGGAGCGAGAATGATCTGTAGGGGCGCTTTGAAGTAGGTGGATACCCTATGCCTTAATGAAAAAGAAAACCTAAAAAGGGCGTCGACGGGCGATTTCAGTCCGTCGCAGGAGCGAACGACCCCTGACTATATGGACGCCCCACCGATTGTTTTAAGTGTGGTGCGACTGTGAGATATTTTTGTATGCCATATCGGTCCACTTATATAGCCTACACCTCTTTTTAGTGGGCCGTCAGACACAAGGTAATAAATTTCACTACATCACCCAAACCCAGTGTTTATAGAGTTGTAAGGGGTCATAGGGTTTGTTTAATAATCAAACAAGCACTTATTTGCTTGGACATGCTCATTTTAAATAATGGGACCATGGATAATACATAGGCATGTGACAGTATGGATAGATATCTCACTGACCCCTACAGAATCCTGTTCCCGCCCCCATCGGGTGATACCCCCTACAGAATTCTGTCCCCGTCCCCATCGGGTGATGCCCATTAGACCGAAGGTTCACTAGACCGAAGGTATGCTAGACCAAAGATCCCCTTGGAAGAAAATCTATTTCGGATTAAAACTGGGTTAGGATTCGTTTTAGATACAAAATAGGTTTATGATTAGGCTTAGGATTACCCCCCCCCCCCCACACACACACACACACACTCCAGGTAGGAGAAGGGTTATGGTTATGGTAAGGATTAAGTTTTAGAGTCACATAGAGTCAAGTAAACCTTTGATCTAGTGAAGCTTCGATCTAGTGAACCCTGCCCGCTCTTATATAAAAAAAAACTGGCTCAAAGCTTGGCAGTCCTCACCCTTAAAAAGCTCTCCAGTAATACTGTAATATGTACATAGTCTAAAGTAAGTAGCAGCACGAGTCATTACTTGCTTCTTCGAGTTTGCGTCTACAACCGCTTGCATCGATAACACTTAATAATTGTCCAGAAAAGAAGGTACCAGATATTTTATCACGAGGTGGTTACTCTTTTTGTGTGCATTTCAAGTAAAACGTAAGTGACCTAATTTTCAATATTCTGGCTCCAGTGCATCTATTGAAAGACTCTCTCAGAATGTGAATATTTTTTAATTATGACGCCCTTGTGTGTTTTCCCTGAGTCGTCCGCCTTTCGTCACCAATAGAATTACTCTCTCTCATCATCAGAGTAGGTCAATTTGTAGATAAGGGTGAGATTTCATTCAAATGTTATCGAATAAACGATATATAATAACAAAATCAGTGAAATTAAAAGAAAACTTTCTTTTCAGGGTCAAGTATGACGTGTATTGTCCATCTACATGTTTTCATCATGATTACAAATGTCACTATTTGATTGACCAGTGTCCAGACTTATCAAGCAAGAATTAAAAAATATCTTTTTAAAAGACTTATATAACAAAAAGGAAAGTTCTTGGATCCTAGGATCCAGTTGTGCCATAGATGTAGGAAGTTGTTCTCGACTGGGGTGGGAGGGGAGGGTTAAGCGTTGTTTCGGACAACCGTCCTTGGGGGTGTAAGAGGAGGGGGTGTCTCCCTCTTATTTGGAAAAGTTTTAATATTTGAGCGTCCGGTCCCAAGATGTAATTTATCGCAACATATAGGGTAAATTCTAATTAAAATTACTGCAAATTTTTGACATTTTTACAGAAAGAACAAATATGGGGTTTTGTCCTTGAATTGTTTAGTTAGTTAGATAAGGTTTTACGGCTCAGTTTCTAACCAATTGGTTTAAGTCGGGCTGGTCACGGCCTTTTTTTCCAGTTTTGGCTCACTGGCTTGTTTTCCCTACTCCATTGTTTATGTTGAACACCAAGCACAATGGCAAGTCGGATGCTCTAACCACTTGACCATGCAGTCGGTCTGGCATACTTCCCCCGCCACATTTCTTTTACTGTTTAAGTCCCAACCTGCTTCCTAAGTCTATGAGCTGTATCGTAATAAAATTGATGTTATGGTTCTCTAAATACCGATAATATGGATTATTTTGGCATTTTCTAAACGAAAAATTCAAATGTGTTATACATGCTGTATGGGCGATTGGAGTAGTAAATTGTCTATCAGATCTCATACCACACTTATCACTCGTTTGTGACGGTTCGATGATACTGATTGAACAGTGCATGAAAAGTATCCTGCAATTCAATGCACCGTGATATCGACATGACATCGGTATTCTGTTTAAGGATAACCCCGGCAATACCGGAAATATTCAAATATGTCAGTATCTCTGCGAAGCTGACATTGTTCTTTAAGTTTATGCAGGGAGCTGTTAGGACTCAACAACTCCCTGGTTTATGTAACTGTCTGTAATAACACCAGGGAGTTGTTAGCTGTCCTAACAGCTCCCTGATAACACAACCATTGATCATATCACAAAGAGGGCGTTTTTTCTTCCTCTGATATAACACATCACTCCTTCCTCAGTCACCCCATTTGAACTTGAACGCAGCAGGATGTGGCAATATATCTTAAAAATGATAAAAAAAAGGTTTCAATAGATTACTTTTTTACTACATTAATCCACTTTTCTACTCTAAAATGCTATGTCCTTACAAAGTGAATGAATGGTAACCATTGGAAACTTCGTAAATATAACATACCGAGTGTAGGCTGAGTGAAGCTCACTAGTTTACCTATAATAAAAGATTACAAATATAGACTGAAATGTGGTTAAAACCAAAACATTTTCATCGATGAGACGCAAACCATACCGTACGTTGTTTAGACATGCTCGAAATAAAGCAAATTGTTATTCATTCTCGTTTTTAAGCTTGTGAATAAAAAGTGAATGAGATTCGTTCTTAGCTGAACACGTAATGAAACAAAGCATCTGCAAGATATATTTACATGCAGACAAATAAATGCACGTTTGGAAAAAAAGCAATTTTGAGCTTAGTAAGTAAACAGAAAATGTCACAGGTTGACATTTATGGATCTTTATGACTTAGAATATGTGACGATACATTTAAGATGCTGAGTAAATCCAGAGTCCATAGCTAAAGTTCTCCATGCTCCAAACAGCCATTGAATACGGAGCTCAGGCATCGTAGAGCAACTGTACCATGCCTTGTGCTGAGAAATCGAAAAAAGACTAATCGTGAATAATCTCAGGTGGCATTATTTTTGTAATTTGATTTTTTTTAAAACTACACCATCCGATTAAGAGAACCTATAGTTCTGTACATGTAACACATACTGCCTGTAATGAAGTTTTAAATTTGTACGTATCTACACTGAATACTGTCATGAAATACAATTCAGTCCTTGTTTCATTCCCAATGTAGCGTGTACGCTGACAAAAATACCAATATCTTCTGTAGGTAATATATTGTCATAACTCCTCATTAGGATTAGATTTGTGTGTTTCGCCATGAAAAAGATTCATTTCTGGTGCTTATGACATATTGACTTATAAACAAGTTCAATAACCCTCAACAGAAGAGTGCACATTTTATAAATTTTCAAATTGCTGATTAAAAATGTTAAAATAAAATTACTGGAATAGAACCAACAAAATAAATGTGCGGTTTATTGAATTTAGGAAACAAACGATCATATTTAGTTATACATAAGCCATTGGTGCAGTTTAAGAATCAAACAACTCCGATAGCTTTTAAACAATGTCAAACGATCTGTGTGCCTTTTTATGCGATATTGGCTATTTTAGTTTTGACGTACGTGGAATTCTCCGAATGTTGCATCTTTTAATCTTTTTAGTTACGAAAATTCATTAACATGATGGCAATTAAATATGGCATGATAATTCATGAGCGTGTTCCTTCGTCTGAATATAAGATTTTGAGTTCTGAATGTTTTGTGGTCATCTACCACTTCCAGATCAAGAGCACGTTATTGTGCATTCACCCCCATCCCGTCACACACGACCAACCGAACGACCGACCGACCAAACGAACTTACAAACGAACGTACTAACGAATAAATGCATTGACGTATATAGAAGATGTAAGCCCTTGAATCAGAAGCGGCGGAATTATTTGAAAAGTCAGGGCCCAAGTCAGGGCGCCCCTGTCCGCGTCCGCATCAGTCAGGCGGCCATCCGTGAATAGAACAGCCATATTTAGGTGAAACATGTCCGTGAAGGGCCTTTTTTCTTTCTGAATCCATCCATATGCCAGTATTGCTGTGATTGGTCGCAGAGTAGTTTATTTCTTTGCCTAGCTTGTATCCATCCGAATACTCTACAGCAGTCCAAAACTTTGAAAAATAAGTGGTGGGTGCATGATACTCTACCAAAGACATCGATTAATATGGTACATACGACATTAACATGGTGCATACTTTTGGCTAACGGAAGATTATTAACAGGACAATGAATATTTTTAACGTTATTTTATATAAACCAGGGAACAGATTCGAGGTCGTTGTCTTTCTGGCAAAATAGAAGCCCATTTGCAGTAGAAACAATGTCACAACACATTCGTCGGAAACCTCTCTCATAGAGCGAAGCCAGCACGGATACGAAAACGGAATGTATGACTTTTTCCTTACTTATTTTCTCACGGTTACTGAGGAGGACACGGACACCTATCTCACATCTCAGATGAATAAATGGCAAAATTAAGTGGTATTATAAAACGGCGACCAGGCTCTTCACTGCTCTGATACATGAACAGGTATAGGTGTTAAGTATACAAGTTGAGGGTCTGCCCTTCCTCCCTGTTATACTACCACCACTGATTTGAACTTTGATTGTGAACGTTGCAAAAATTACCTACCAGTAGAGAATCCTCATCGTAGCCCGTAACCCCGTTAACAGAGAGCACATTTCTGCATAGGTCCAAGTGATCCGTTCTTTCGTAAATGTATTCATCATCTGGTTCTGCCACTCTACTGACCCACATTGGTCGGCAAGTTATACCATTTGGAAACTTCATGCCTTTCACCCTGGAAAAAGATGTAAAACAAGCAGTTATTTCTATCGGCTTTCGCTAAAACTTCAACAAATGCTTACACATCAGGCCGGTAGCCAGACAAGGCACTGAAGGGGGCGAGATAGCCTCCAGGGGTCAAATATTTTAAAGGGGATAAATGTGTTATTATGTAGTAAGACAATGGTAATACAAAAACACTTAAGGGACAAAATATGGCCTGTGGTCTCCCCTGCCCCTCCCCTCGGCTATGAGGCTTATTTCATACGAAAAATGTATCCATATTCAAGCCGTTGGAGACTTACATTTTATGCAATTCTTAGCTTCTTAGTGTAGTGTACTTACTGGATCACAACCACAACACAGGTACGTGAACGTTATCAATTAACAGACTTGATAAACTGGGAATGGGAGTCAGGGTAGCACTATATTATTGATTCACTTTACAGACAGTGTATGAAACTCAATATAAGTCTTACACATAACACGAGATAAAGGGATATCTATCATACATGAGATAAATTCAAGACAAACTGCAGCCATTGGTGAAGAATTACCCTCACTTTATCCATGTATCAGGTATACTGCATTTATTTCATTTATGACATTTCTTGTCGAGCTTTGACTCTTTTGGCAGTCCTTGTACAAATAAATCTATCTGCACTGTTAAAAATGTTGGGCAAAAATTAACCAACTTTTTAACCAACGTTGGTCCAAATATCAACATCCCAACAAATTGGGTAAAAATTTAACCAGTTCAGTGGGTTAAAGTTATTTTCTAGTAGTTGGGTAACACTCTAACCAACTATTTAGTGAGAAATTGTGTACCCACTAAATGGGAATCCTAACTACCCACACAGTTGGCTAACGCCAAATATGCTTATACCTCTTGTTAGGCAACGCGTATTAACCAATACTTGGTTAATATGGAGGGTTGTGGCCTCTGCAGGTATAACATGCATGCATACTGGGAATTTCTTTCCCAGGAGCTCATCTTTTGATGTATACTACGCACTGTATATTGGTTAATGATATCTATCCCATTCTAGCTCTCTCCTATAGTTGAAATGAATCACTGGTAACTGACGTCATGTTAGTCTGAGTAAACTATGTTAATTACTATAATTTATTTTGCATGAAATGTCTTTAATGCACATAAAAGTACATCAGTCGTTAAAAAACGTTAGGAAATGCATCTACACACTGATATGTAGGCCTGCATTGCAGGTTATGGTAACCCATCGGTCCCAATTAAAAATCCTCGGCTTAATAATCTGTTCCGTATATAAATTAGTCCAAAGCTGTCATTTTTAAAAGGCACTGTAAAAGGATGTTATGAAGTCTTGTAGTTCCATCAATACATAAATATGAACACAGGGCACCCTGTGAGCTAGCTGTTCCGTAGCGACTGTAATAAGACAGGATTCTCATTATGCCGAAACAGGGCTGCCACTCAAAATTCCTTACATCCCCTGCAATGCATGCGCAGTTTCCGCTACAATTCCCCTACACACAATGGATGGATTTTCACCTACAAAATTTACTTTACCCCCACAAAATCTTCTTTCCACCTACACACTTAAATTTCCCCCCACACAATTATTTTTTCCACATTTTAAGACACCATGGAGTTGAAAATAGAGTACAGTATATGGAACAGAACCTCCATGTGTGTAAAAGCCATCTGCGGTTGGAGAGAGAACGTCATCCTTTGATCTCAGTGCGTGTATTATATTTATAACACAATATTTTCATAAAAACTGACATAACTGTCAAGAATTTTACTGACAAAATCAGATTTTAAGGAAAATTTGCACGTTGAAGAACATGGTTCCAAGCCTGTTAAATGTTTTATAAAAAAGGAAGCAGAGTACGAAAAGTTTCTAGCAATTGTCCCTTCAGGGCTCCAATTACACACTTCTCAGTCGCTATTCACGGAGACCAAGGCTGATATACCAAGGACAAAATAATCCTTTACGCCCTCCATATTTGTAGTATGGTACCATTGTAGCTTTACCTACAAGGTATAGTCTAGTATAGACTGTATAGTAGTACCCACTCTTTCCCCAGGTCATTAAAAATCTGTTGAGGGAGTTGATTCAAACGGGGCACTGCTTCAGAGTGAGCTGTGATATTTTGTACAATTTACACTGAAGGGCAAGTGATGGTCATTGGACTACGGTGCTGTTGCACTCAAGTGGGATCACCTCGTGAAAATGACAGTTGCTCTTACCCACTGAGGTGCACTGTGACAGTAGGTTATATCCTTTGAAAGACATTTTTTTCTTTTCCCCTACTCCCCCCTACAATACCTCTGTTATCCCCATAGGTGCCACCTACTCCCTACAATTTGCTAAAATCTCTCAAGGTAGGGGAATCCCCCTACGCGTGGTAGACCAATATCTGATTATGCGAGAAACTGTAAAACAAATGTGTTCTGTTGTTTGGCGCAAACACTGCAGCCAACAATTTACCCAACTAATTAGCAAAAAATTACCCAACAAGTGGATAAAGTTTAAATATACCCAACTGTTGAATAAAAGCTTGTGGTCAGTTTGACCAGTAAGTTGGTTATTACAATGCGCGTGCACAGAAGGGAACTTTTGCCCAACAAAAACTTTGCCCAGCGTTTTAACAGTGTGGCGTGAACATTTATATAATTCTTAGCATCTTCATTTACTACACTTACACAGTCACAGTTAAAATTTCGTGCAAGTAGATGTTAATTAACAGTGTTGGGAAATTAAACGTACTATTAAGTTTCTTGAAAATGTGGAAAGCATTTTGTACTATATTTAGCTATAAGTGACGGAGCTGAGGAAGAGTGGGCAAAGCGTACCCGAACTTTTGGGTTCTATAGCAGAAATGACCCTTTTGAAAAGTCAAAATAAGTAAACCGACCATGGGTGGCGACAAAATTTTCCCGACGGGAGGCCGGGCCATGGCAGCGACTCTAAGTTCCAACAGCCCCTATGTCGAGGTGGGGGTGACGGGGATATGAAGGAGCATAACTATCCCATGCCATTGCAGGGCATGTTTTGCATAATATCACTTAATACTTCTAGAGCCGAGTTGCGCACTCGAAGTTTTTTTTTTTTTGAATCTGAAACGTGAGATTGCAAAGCGCGTGAAGCGAGCAAAATTTTTTTTACCATATTGGGGATAAAATACATTTTATTTATTGAAACCACCTGGACTACCTTATGATAGCCAAACTTTGATTTGTTAGTCCATGGAAGTACTACCTCGGACTTCCATAGTTAGTCGCTCACAAACTGACAGTACCGCATGACACACACAAGAGAACAACAACTAGGCTTTGCGACATAGGATGAAATTTACGACCTCTACATAAACTGTATACTCAGCCTAAATGTTTCTTGGTAAGGTTGACAGGACTTGTGCTATCTAGCAACGTGGAATGGAACTACTGAAGAAACTGGATTGACTAGACTCCCTGATGAAACTTAATATTCCCCGACGGGGGCCAGTCTTCTCTGACGGGGTCCAGTCTTCCCCGACTGGTACCATATCCCCCGCCCCCACCTGGCGTCACCCCTGCAAATATACCTCCCAGATCGCCGGAAATAACCCTTCCCAGACCCAATGATGCTCCCTAACCTCCATAATTTTATAGATCTCATGACTTAAAAATTTAGTTTGGAGAAATACATGGGCGTCTGCAGAAAAAAATCAGGGGACAGACAATCCAAGTAGACTTTTGTATACGATGGGTCTCAATCTCCTCGAAAACAATTTAAGACTGCCGCAACTGCGATTTCCGACCTATTTTTATTAACAACTGTAGATAAATATCATAAAATGAGAACTGGTGATATTCTAAGTTACACGAACTTACATTAATGCTGCTTCTGCATACTCCTATATTCATCTTTGAAAGCTCGTACGTCTCACAGTACGATGAAAAGTGTACTATGTTTCACATGATTGAAGCGGAGAAGTTACGCCTAGCACTGTCAATACTAGAATTGTCTTTTCTAGCATGTCATTTGTTCAATGCTGGATCAAACTGCGCCAAAGTTCAATACAAGAGAATTCGAAATGCAGCGTTTTGTCGAGAATAATTGGTGGAGACACGGTATATCATGTCCCACCACTGAAAAAGTTGATACAGACGCGTCCCGCTGTCCCCACCAGGATCTGCGCCCATGGGCTTATGAATTACATCTTCAAGTGGGGTGGATAACCAACTCAACAATTTAGATCAAATTTGGCATCTTTTTAAAGCCCAGTTCAGATGAGAAAACCGTGGATTACTCTTGGATGAAAAACCTACCTTGCTATATGACCAGGCCCAGAATCCAACCCTAGCCTCCCGGTTGCCAAACTTTTCGTTTCAAATGCCACCGCCTTTGTCCACTCGGCCACATCACCGGAAAGCAATCACTGGAGTATTACGTGGGCTAAGTACGTGCCGATTATTGTTCCACTCCAACGTATTGTTACGTACAGGGAGTTGCACTTAGAGTGACAGGGACAACTCCCTGTCACGTTTGTATGAGTAAAGTGTATCCCGCCCCTCCAATAAAACTGAAAGACGTGGCTTGACTTACCGAATAAACCTACATTCAAATGTATATTGATGCAACTCCTGGTCAATGGATGTAATAGCATCAAGACACGTGATTTCTAGACCTTCAAGAACCTGACTGGGTAAGAATCCTTTGACATCTATATATAAAAATAAAAATTAAATTGAGACAAAATCACGTTCAGTTTTGTCTGTCATGAAACACTGATTTCGTGTTTACCGTACAAAGTAATGATACTTTTAAAGCAGATGATCACAAATGGCACGTGATAACAAGATAATTAAAAAGACTATTAATTCAATTTAAGGCTTTCATGTCGAAGCGCATGTATAACTATTGAAATTTTCTTTGGTGTTCATCACTTTTGATTTTTATTCGTAGAGCAAAAGCAGATGGGGAGGGTCCAATACGCGCCCCTTTCACAATTAACTCATCCACACAGACAATACCACTTTTTCCTTGTATGGTTTTCCCTTTGTTTTTAACCAGCGCAAGATAATTAGTGAAGGTTGTTTCGTCTTTGAAACAGGCTCTTGACAATGCGTCAATGCGTTTCTTGTCGCGTTTATTCTGCAGTGTGAACCGTCGTGGTGAGATATGCTTGTGTAGTTGATACTTGAAAAGCTGTGTAGGAAATACCTTTCAAATTACATTATTGTGAAACATGTCTGCTCTGATATAGCCTCAGACCTCGTATGAAGACCCTTGATATACTTCGTGTTGACGGCCATTACATAAAAAACCAAAAAGTTCACGTGGTACAGATAAAGATCATTTCGGCGTGGCAGTAGACCGACGGCCAGCCTTTTTTCAATAGTTTCTCAGGACCATTACGTTTCCTTTTATTTCTACAGCTACCTTTTTATCCTAATTTGATCTGGGGGCTAAATGACTTTTTCAGTATTAATTTTTTTTTATTTTATATTGCTTTATTAACAAACAAGGTTAAAAAGCACACATAAAACCCAGGAATGACCAACATGCCTGTGGAGACCACCAGCATGGGTCAACGCAGGGTGCAACAGACAAATACATACAAAACAAGATAAACCAATAACACATAAAAATTAAAAAAAAAACCCTAAGTAACCTTCATTATTGCAACGTTATCCCACGCATGCTCTTTTCTACAACTCCAGATACCATACGAAGTCAGCAGAGCTAACCTAGAAATGTCCTTGATAGCCTGTTTATTGATGGTGGCTTCAGTAAATTTAAAAATGGATCTAATGCGGGAGATATTGTCCCTACTAACAAGACCCCTTGAACCAACTTCGAAACACACGAGACTAGTTTTTACCCCACCCTTATTCAGATTAGAAAGAAGCCCAGCACATTTTTGCTTTTACTCGTGAGCCATGTTCATATTTTGCTCAAATGGCACAGAAAGTTCGACAATTATGGCTGTTTTTGCGGATTCATCATACAGAAACAAGTCCGGGCGTTGAGAAGTGGGGAGTACGTTGGATGGTATAGTACGTCCAGAGGTGGTCATGTCCTTAATGTCCGCATAGACCTTTACATTGGGATTTTTGGAGGATGCCCGCAATAACTGACAAACGTATTTGCGTACAATTTTACGTATTGGACTTTGCTGTTTTTTTACCTCTTAATGCGCATGTTTCTCCCGACCATCCTTTTCTGCACCGGCATTCTCCTGTCACCTTGTCACACGTCGCCCCGTTGAGGCATGTGCATGTTTCTTGACACTCTCGTCCATACTTATTATCTGGACACGGTGACTGGCAGACAATACCGATCCACCCGTCTGTGCACTTACAAGATCCGTCAAATCTGTAGACAAGAAAACAATTTATTATAATTCAACTGCAAGAGAGCTCCCTTTAGTTACATTCATGAAACCGCTTTCGTGTCAATTGGCGATATTTCTTGTCTGTGAGATATAATTTGAATAATATGGACTATCGAGGCATTGAAAGAATTATTTTCTGTTACCAGCCCATCCCCTAACCTCCCCCCCCCCCTTCCACATTCGTGTAAACTTGTGATTACACATCACTAAAATATTTAGATGCAGTGTCTCGCTTCCTGCCTACCACGCCTCACCAGAGTTACAAGTAGTTTCGTACGCTTATAATCATCAGTTTAAAGCATTTTCAAGGAGAAGATTACTGTTGAACCAGGGAGGTGAGAGTAACACCTCCCTGATTGAACTTAATTTAAAAGCTGGTAAGCTACTACAGGTGACGATTACTGGAAAAAAGGTTTGATTTATTGGAAAACATCTGGTGCAGCCTAATTTGAAGAACAGAGGTCAAACTACTTTAACCCCCTGCCTCGTCAAAGAATCGCTTCCCAGTGAAACTAAAGTAGGACTCACATTTTGAGCTTAAAGGGATGAATCTGTAGTTTGTAAGCCATCAGGTTTCTCTTTCATTTTTATCATTAAAAGTCGCAAAAGAAATTTCTTCCAAATCTGAGAAGATACACACATCGGTAGTCTTAATTAAAGTGTTAGTGATCGTCTGGGGTCCAAACATAGGGCGCGTTTATGGACAGTATTTTGTGTATATACCCAGATGAATTTTGGCCTACGATATATCGTTTGGGTACAGTTACTATATTGAATAGAAAATTTCATCACCACCATGAAAATGTAAATGGCTTAAGCTATCCATACATCGAGCTGGAAGAAATACCTCTACATTTATGTTACTCCAATTTACCCCGAACAAGTCAACGCTAGTCCTGATGTACCATCCACCATCACTTTTGCAAATAACATTGCGCTATTTATTTAACACAGTTTGTGCAGTTTAATTATTTAAAAGAAATTTTCTTTCAGGAGCCGTGGTTTCCTACAACTTGGTTCTCGTGTTAATAAGCGACACAAGCACATGCTACTCTACCTCGAACACGTCCCCCCATTCTCACATACACATGTTCCCGCACAGTTAGGTCCATAGAAACCATGAGGACATTCGTGCTGGCAGAATTCCCCAGTCCAGCCGTTTGTACAAGTGCATGTGCCGTCTATTGGTGAACAGTACCCTCCATACTGGCACTGACAATACTCCGAACATTGAAGACCGTATCTACAAAACAAGAAAACATTACGTCATCGATTTATTTTCAGATAGTCACGGTCACCCTGCCCCGAGGGAAAGTGTTTATATTTATCTTATTATCTTATTTTATACTTATCATAAGAGAAAAGACCAAACTAAACAAGGTTCCCTGTCGGTAGGGTGACCCTGACAATTGTACAGGAAGCGTTCATCCTTTAGTTTCATTACTTGTTTTTCTGTTGCATCTTTTCTTCCTTTAAAATCCCCATATTGAACATCTTCGCCTCTTTTCTTTATACCTTTGTTCTTTCCTTTCCATGTTTTTTTCTGAATGTATATATTTTCTTTGTGTATTTTCTACGGTTTTTTATCACTTTCTATAAGACTATTTTTATTATCTTTCTGTTATAGCTATAATTAAATAATGATCTGTTGACACCTTTTGGAATATATGAATTTAGATCTTTCACTCATGCCTTTGCATCTTTTCCCTGTATATTTCCTCCAAGCTGCCAAGTGTTCATCAGCTTATATCTTTTCTGATAAATCTACACATTATTTCCTCTCATCATAACATCTTTTTTGTATATCTTCTTCCCCTTTGAGCCTTTATTGACACTAAAACATATTTAATTTTACTTTAATTTGGATTTTGTTTTATACATTGTCTTTATTTCCTATTTTCGTATCTTTTTATCTTCTCCGTTACCAGTCTCTGTGATAGAGGTGTTTTGCCCATGTTGGTTGATATGCCGTAAAATGTTTTCACTAAATACTAAAAAGTGACGAACCGTCTTGTAGACCGGTTCAATTATTTCGACATTCTATCCGGGAACTATTAGGCTAATCCCGACTAGAGGAATAAATCTTCAACAGTATTAGGGCAAAAGCCTCACGCCTTCGGGTAGATTACATGACAGTTAATGTGAAATATTGTTTAAGAGTTCCTCTTGATTACGTATCAAGCTACTGTCCTACTTTTCAGTGAGATTTCAAGCTGAAGCGCCCCCTTCAATGATTACAAGTTCTTTATATACATTTAGGATTACTTTTATGCCGAACGGTATGGAAAAGGTCACGCTATTTGTAGCTTACAAATATGAGAAGTGGTACAAAAATATTTTAAACATTCTATGATCATACCTACTAAGTGGTAGGATTAGACTAACCTTCCAGTTGGACACGGCTCGTCACATCTTGCTCCTGTCCACCCAGGGAGACAGGTGCAACTCCCATCAAAGCGGGAACATTCTGCACCATTACTGCACCTGCATATACGCTCACAACTAAGACCAAAGAACCCGCCATCGCAAGGACTTTCGCAACGTTGCCCCATCCACCCAGAGGTGCAGACACACGAACCATCAGCCGGGTCACATGATGCGCCATGTAAACAACTGCAGAGATTGGAGCAGCTCTGGCCGTATCGACCGTCTGGACAGGTAGTTGCGCACTCTGGGCCCATCCAACCTGCAGTACAAGTGCAACTTCCACTGAAACGGTTGCACAACCCACCATTCTGACACGTACACAATAGTGAACAATCGGGACCGTGTCTTCCTTTGGGGCAGGGATCGTCACAGACTGGTCCAGTCCATCCAGCAGAGCACTCGCACAATCCACTGAAACGATCGCACGTTGCTTCATTCCTACAACGACATCGATGAAAGCACCCCGGTCCGCTGAATCCATCCTCACATGGTTCACTGCATATAACACCTCGCCAACCAGCCGTACAGGAACATTCTCCTGTGAAGCGATCACACCTACCTCCGTTGACACATTGACATGTTTCCCTGCAATTCACACCATAACTACCCTCTTCGCATCGTCTGTGACAGAAAGGTCCAGTCCAACCAGCTAGACAAGAACACTCGCCACTGAATCTAGAACAAGGAGCATCATTTTGGCATCGACATGTTTGGACGCAGTCAGGACCATAGGACCCCTCGTCGCATTCTTGGTCGCAAACAGGGCCTGTCCAGCCAGCGAGACATGTACAATTCCCGTCAACTTTATCACAAGCAGAAGCGTGCAGGCAAAGGCACTCCGATAAACAATTAATACCGAAGAATCCATCTGTACACTCCTCGTTACAGATAAGTCCCTTCCATCCAGCGGAACAAGTGCACGAACCATCTACCGGGTCACACCGCCCATCGTTAAGGCATCGACATTGTCCTACGCAGTTTAATCCAAACGTTCCTTCATCACATGGTTTCTCGCAAAGCTCTCCTTTCCAACCAGCGGTGCATGTACACTGTCCATCAATTGGGGAGCATGTGGCATCATTTTCACACATGCATATCATCAGACAGTCTGGGCCAAATTGACCACTTGGACATGTCTCCTCGCATGTAACCCCCATCCTTCCTGGCGAGCAATGGCATGTACCATAAACGCTATCACACTCCGTGATGCTTCTGCATAAGCACTCGTTCTCGCAGTTTACACCCCATCTGCCCTCGTGACACGGCCGTTCGCAAAATACACCCATCCAGCCTCCTGGGCACGCACATGAACCATCCACATGGGAACAAACTCCGCCATGTCTGCATTCACAGACCTGGGAACATTCCAAGCCAAAGTGGGAACTGTCACAGATGTCTTGACAGAATGGTGGCTGAAAGCCTGGTAAACATTGACACGAGCCATCAAAACGATTGCAAATACCACCATTGGAGCACCGGCACGTTTCCAAACAATCCGGCCCATATGTCCCATTATCGCAAGGTTTATCACAGAGACGACCGGTCCAGCCCTCACCACAGATACACCGACCCGTGAACCTTGAACATAGGGCCCCGTTCAGACAGCGACATTGTCCAGTACAGTAAGGGCCAAAGGTCCCTGGTTCACACGACTCATCGCATATTTCACCTTTCCAGCCGGTTAAACAAGTGCAACTTCCATCAAACCTGCGTTGGAATTAAAATATTCAGTTGAGGTATAATTTGTAAGTTAAGGTATTTTATGTAGTTTTGATCAATATCCATCTTATTTGCATAAAACATTACAACTAACGTGAAAGGTCATCAAAAGTTTCTCATACACTATAAAGATTAGACAATTTTCAATACAATAAGAGAAATTTGAAAAATTCATCATGAAAGTTTTCTAGACAGAAACGCCTAAAAAGTATCTTATGCACAGTAAATTACCTGTTACATTGTGCCCCGTTTTCGCATCTACAGCGGAATATACAATTTGGTCCAAACGTCCCCGGAGGACAAGTGAGCTCACACGACGTCCCAGTCCATCCGTCGTTACAAGAGCACGTACCGTCGAAACGAGAGCAAGGCGCGCCGTTCTGACAGTTGCACGACGACTGGCATCCGATTCCAAACAGACTTTCAGGACAAGGTTCGTCGCAGAATCGACCCCTCCATCCCTCGGTACAGGCACAATGCCCATCTTCGGCTCTACACGCAGCGTTGTTACGGCAACGGCAACTGAAAAAATGAGACTGGAATACTAAAACTCTAAACAGCTAAAAGAGGCCAATTACAGTAAGTTCTATTTGAATTTCACGCGCAACTTAACGGTTTATCAGGATTGCTTTTATTAATCACGTGATAAATTTCATGTTATAAGTGTTAAATTTATGCTATGCCCTTTGTTTACTTGATAAAAGGAAACTTGATTGGGTCAGTTGTATTTTTTAGGTCAACTTTATTTTCAAGCTCAAGTTAGGTGACTTCATACGTTGAGAAATAGGATGAAGTATATCAAAATGTCGGAAAGGAGGTCACGTGCAAAATGTTCAGTGTGTAAATTTGGGGCAAAACTGACTTTGAATTCGTACGAAAATTAAGAATGATTAACAGAGCGTTTTGACTTAGGATTCCTGTAAATCTTCAGCTATTGTTGTGTGAGATATTTTTAATGGTTGCATAAGAGGCGGGTCAGTCTAGAGTGTCACAGTTATAGAATGAAATACGAAAGTTGTATACAGGCATTTGTGCAATACCGGTACATCACTATCCGTATTACGTATTACATTATTTCGTGTCAGTGACGGTGTCAAATTGTTTTAATCTTTGTTTACTCGTTTAAGTTAATGAAAATAATGTTTTGATGAACATAGGTGACTTCATCCTCTACTTACATTCTTTTACAATTTGGACCATAGAACCCTTCATCACACATCACGTCACAAAAACTTCCAGTCCACCCTGCTTGGCAAGAACAAGATCCATTAAACCTGTAGAAAATAAAAGAAAATCAATTAAAAGCCTAACCATGTACTGAAGATGGAAATGAATGTAGCATACAAGCTATCGGATTCCATGGTTTCCTTCAAGTTGCTTTGCCTCCCCCTCTCCGCGTCGGGCCCCCTCCCCTCCGCAGTCCTCCACGGGACTTCTTACATCGCTTCATGCGCGCTAGAATTTGACGTCGTTACCTGTGAAACCAGTTTGGCTACACATATTCTGTCTACATAAGTTCAGTCTTGAGCAAAAAGCGGCGGGTAAAATTTCCATGGATCTCTTCCCAATTTTATCTCTTCCAAATTCCTTACGTTAAGAGGATATCGAAATATCTCATCCGTTCAGCAAACGTTGTTAAAGCGGCATTGCTGACAGAAGGATGTCAAATGTAGCCAAAATAGAAATACATTAAGCAAGTTACGTTGTTGTATTTCAAGAAGAATGCTTACCCTGCAAATAGAAGTCATTATGAGCTGTAAAATGTCACCCTTACAACCTAACCATCAAAATAAATGACAACAGCAAAATACAAAATGAAGGTCAGCCAATCTTTATAATGAAAGACATAGGATGGATTCAGACGTATAGCTCTGTTCATTAAAATTTCGAAAGTGAGTCATTTGACCGAACTATTGTTACTAAAGGTGACAATATTTGTTTCTTTTACAAAAGTTTAATCTTCTGAGGAACGTAAAAATTTGTCACAGATTTTTTCATGCTAGTCACTGAACAGGATAAACTCACAAACGCCCTCAATTTCAAATACAGTAAAGTGGTACCAGAACTAGGTTGTAAGACTGTATTACTGTACCACATTTCCAATACGTCAAAAAATTTTTTTTATATGGATGCAGCCCACTTTTAGTAAGCAATAGCTGTTTTGCAGTGTGAGGATGCCTCCTGTCTAAATGTTTAAAGCTACAATATCTACACTAGTAACTGTGAAAGATGTCGTAACTGAGTTTTAGAATTTATGATTGGATCACAATTTATAATTACACACTTTTATGCAATAATGCTTTTCAAAGGCCAGTTGGGGTGCAAAGGGCTAGCGGCATGGCTAAAAGTATTCACATAGCACAATCATGCATGTATTTCCACAGGGGTGGGGAACTTTTTTCCTATCAAGGGTCATTTTGATGTTAACGAAATCATTCGCGGGCCAAGAAAAGTTCTCAAATGCCGGTCAGCTCCCAATACATGATACAAAGCGTGTGGTGTGTGATAAAGTTGGCTTCTGTACGTATAGTAGTATTATGTATAGGATATTAAGCATTTAAGCAAAATATTCTTGTAATGGAAAATGCTTAATTGCTGAATTACTGGTTATTTCATGACTTTAAGAAATTGCATTTTTGAATTGTCTCAATGGCCTAATAAAATGGTCTAATGGTCGTGTGTGCCCCCTCCTGTATTTCCAGAAGCCATCGTTTGGCCCTGTTTACACCATGAGCTCTAGCTGTACGTCCAGCGCTCATGCTACTGTTGTATGAGTTCTGGGACGCTTGGGTTAACCGGTTTAGACGGTGCTTTTGCCAGGTATGCTCATCCTTCCTGTTAGTGTGGTACAATGTTAATTCTACACTAGGCTCACATGACCTATTCTCACCTACCTGGTTGGCCCCTCCGATCAAGTATTGCTCACCACGTCATACGAGCATGCGTCTTGGTACATATGACAATCATCGCAATTGTCATGTTTTTTTTTTCTTTTGTTATTTTTATTCTTTGTCAACGGTACAGTAAGTTAACACGGTGCATCTTAATCATTCTTCCAACTTATGGGTTATAGATCAGGGGCGTATCCAGGAATGTTCTATGCAGGAGACGCAAGGTCTAATTGATCGC
The DNA here is from genome assembly GCA_009936505.3 of Holothuria glaberrima. Classification (NCBI taxonomy): domain Eukaryota; kingdom Metazoa; phylum Echinodermata; class Holothuroidea; order Aspidochirotida; family Holothuriidae; genus Holothuria; species Holothuria glaberrima. The sequence continues at coordinate 2,939 of WURT03323392.1, read as the reverse complement.
TGTCCTGAGGAAGGGTCTAAGGAGGGAGTGCCCCCTCAGGTTTGGAAAATTTTTGCTTTTGGAAGAGGGCTGAGATGCAAAATGGTGCTATATTTGACACATTTTGAAGCATTTTCTATTTTAAGCTCATCGTTTTTCTCCCCTGTTGAGCCCCCTGGATCCGCCACTATAGATGAAGATAGAAATTGCATCATGTTAATACGTCTTTCCTTACCTCGAACACAAAGCGCCATTCTGGCACCTGCACAGCCTGTCACAATAACGACCATAAAATCCCTCGTGACAAGCTTCAGAGCACGTATCTCCCATCCACCCCGGTTGGCAATCGCATTGACCAGATTCTCCATCACATTGTGCCCCATTCTCACACAAACATTGATTGATACATCCACTACCCCATGTCCCTTCCTCACATCGGTCAGTACAAAACTCCCCACCCCATCCCGCTCGGCAGGTACAGGAGCCGTCGAACCTAGAACACGACGCCCCGTTTTGACACCTGCAATTTTTCTCACAGTTGGGACCATACATATCAGGTTGGCACTGAGAGTTACAGGTGACACCACGCCATCCGGCTGTGCATGTACAACGTCCATTAAATCGGTCACACAATGCTCCATTAGAACAACGGCATATCCCGGTGCATCCTTGTCCGAAAAAGCCCTCTGGACATGGCGTTAGACAGTTTTCAATCCAGCCTGGGGGACACGTACAAGCTCCGGTCACAGTGTCGCACTCCCCTCCATTCACGCACTGACACTGGTGAACACAGTCGGGTCCGTAAAATCCAACACTACATGGCTGGTCACATGTTGGACCGTGAAGGCCAGCAATACACGTGCATTCGCCGGTCACTGCATCACACACGGCATTATTTTGGCAGTCGCAAACTTGGGCACACTGTAAACCAAAATGAAATTCGCCACAATCTGCTTCGCAATAGGTACCCTGAAACCCAGGCGGGCAAGAACAAAAGCCTGTCACACGGTCACAAGTGGCACCATTTTGGCATTTGCAAATACCTCGACAACCAGTACCATAAGTGTCAAACGGGCATGTCTCTGAACAAGTCATTCCGATCCAACCAGGTTTGCAATCACACATCCCTGTGATAAAGTTGCATTTGCCTTCATTCTCACATTGACATTCCATTTGGCAGTCGAATCCATAGAAACCATGATCGCATCTTTCACTGCACATCACACCCATGTAACCAGGTGGACAAATACACAGGCCATCGACGTGATTACAAAGTCCATTATTATGACATCCACAGGGTATTGCACACTCGTAACCAAAGAATCCAGGGTCACAAGGTTGGTTACAGAGGGTTCCCTGCCATCCAGGGGTGCAGAGGCATGAACCATCAACGTGGTTGCACTGTGCATCATTTCTGCAAATGCAAGGGACTTCACAATTAGCACCGTAGAATCCCTCTTGACATGGTTCTTCGCAGAAGCGTCCTCTCCAACCATTTTGACACTGACAGCTACCATCTAGTTTGTTACATGTTGCACCATTACGACAGCGACATACCTTGCTACAGTCGTTCCAATAAAATCCTTCGGAACATTCCTCAGTGCACCTTGTCCCTGTCCACCCACGGTCACAAAAGCAGGTGCCATCCAGATGGTTGCACCCGATTGCGTTAACACAGTCACACATGACGGAACATAAGGGTCCAAACATTCCAGTGCCACATGGATCTGTGCAGTTTTCTCCTTGCCACCCATCAGTGCACATACATCGTCCGGTATATATACTACACAGAGCGCCATTTTGGCATGTACACTGTTGAGCACAATCTACTCCAAATGTTCCCGATTGACATGGCTGGGTACAAAAAGTCCCTCTCCTCCCAGCTGGACATATGCATTGTCCTGTCACGTGATCGCAGCCAGATCCCTTCGGACAGTTACAGGTCCCACTGCAGTCACGTCCCCAAGTACCCACCGGACATTTATTGACGCACGTCATCCCAGTATATCCGGGGGCGCAATCACAATTTCCGGTCACGTGATGGCAAGAGGCGTTATTACGACAAAAACATTCCGTTACGCATCCAAGCCCAAAGAATCCATGACGACATGTGTCGTCACAGAACCTTCCTCTGTATCCAGGAGAGCAAGAACATGATCCGTCAATTGGGTTACAATTTGCTCCGTTCCTGCATCGACAGACCCTTTCACACATTGGACCGTAAAATCCCTGGTCGCAAGTGTCGTCGCATCTCATACCTACAAACCCAGGGGTACACTGGCACGTACCGTCCCTCTTGTCACAAGTAGCCCCGTTGTCACACATACACATCATATCACAGTTCTTCCCAAAGAAGCCCTCTGAGCACATAGTCTCACATAAAGGACCCTGGAATCCCTCTAAACAGTCACACATGCCCGTCACAGGGTCGCAAATCCCTCCATTCTGACAGTTGCAAGGTTTTGCGCAGTCTATTCCGTAAAACCCTGTTGGGCAAGCTAAATTGAAAAGAAAAAGACAAGTTTGTAAATTAACGTAAATTTATGCTCTTAAAGGGAATAAGCAGTTACCGGACGACACTTTTTTTCTGAAGCATTAGCTAAATCTTGCATATCTCAGTTTCCCGTATAAGTATCTTTTATGAAGTTTCCAAACATATATAGATTAAACAATTCAGAAACAAAAAAGTTGTTAGGTGATTACGACGAGCCACTCAAGAAGTAAGTTGCCAGGATGTACTTATTAAAAATAGGCATTACTGCATTTTACTTCTACGTCGTTTGCTTTACAAAATGTTTTTCAAACTTAATTGTGCAATAAAACTTTTTATGCCTTAAAATGTCTAAAAGGAACTAAAACAATTTAGTTATAGTTAGATGAGGTTTTAACGGCCCAGTTTCCAACCAATTGGCTCAAGTCGAGCCGGCCACGGCCTTTTTTCCAGTTGTGGCTCACTGGCT
>WURT03323283.1:0-24453 GCA_009936505.3 Holothuria glaberrima | reverse complement strand
AAATATGAGATCCCTCGGAGTTACCCTTCTAGAGATATCGTGTTTACAAGCAGGCGTCACATACGCACATACACACATACACACACACGACATCACCATCGCATAGATTCCTTGCCTACCTTCGGCAAGGAATCAACAATACAACTTCACTCTGGTTTGTCAACGACGACTTGTTCAGTCACTGTGTGTTATATAAACCTTATTAATTCCTCTACATCTGATTAGAGGACTGGTCGTCACATGCCATGGATTATTCAGTACTAACCCACGGAGTATATACCAACCCACGGCAGTTACGTCAGCCATGAGGGTACGTACAATCAAGTTTTGACCAAAATCTATTATTCAGGAAGTTAGGTGTTAGTTAAAACAAATAATGAATGTTTTCCATTCGTACGATAATATGAATAATTTCATTGTTGAAAGTTTGAACGTTCTATTCAACTCGGCCTTTGCCTCGTTGAATAGATCATTCAATCTTTCAGCTTACGAAACTATTCATACTATCGCACTCATAAACAGTCATTATTTGTATATTAGTCAATATATGGCCTCGATCAAATCAAGGCTATGCCCAGGGCCGGATTTACCTTGGGGGGGGGGGAACAAACTAATGTACAGGCTCCCTTGGACTATAATTTTCCACAAGACTACAGAGGGGCAAGTCACGGAAGAACAAAGGTTGTGGTCATTTTCACTTGCTCCCTTCCCACTCGAAATGAACTCCATATATTTCCCTCTTACGTACATGTAAGCCTACAAAACGAAAATAAGTACTGATGATCTCCACAAACTCCAACATAAATTGCGTCATCACACTGATTTCGGCTAGATCAGTTCACAGCCAGACTGAATCGGTCTTTAGTGTATTCTTATAATTATGCGAGAAAGTCAATATTAAGGTAATCGACAATGTGGGTTTCCCTCTGTTTCTTACGGTGGCTACCTCTGGATTCAGTCCGGAATACTCTACCAAAAATATACAATAATGTAGTTTTGTGGGGCCCCTGGGCACGTCCCTTGCCGGCCCATTCTTAAATCCGGCCATGGCCATACTCCATTGTGATCATGCTTGGAATCTATGTGTAATAAAACAATCTCTGTGTATGCCGTTTAATGTAAGTTATTCTGCATCTTTTGAATTTGATGTCAATTCCCTATTTCAATCCCCTAATTCCCCCTAACCAAAAAATGGCACTTTGGGGTAATAAGTGACCATCTGTAAGTTTTGATTTGCTCTAACTGTCTTAATCAAAGATTAATTTATGTGATAGATTTGTAGATTATTGAATAGTTAATAGGCTATCGCTAAAAAGTATATTTCCAGGGCTGAACTAATACGTGATATGGGTGAGTTTAGGTCACAAAGAGGGCTTGCCATGAATATCATCATGTATTGTAGGATGATTCCCAAACTCGATTTTCCTCAATAAATATCGCCCCCACCCTCATCATCTGATTATGGTCAAGGGGAAGGAAAAACATGTATACCTTTATTAATGAAAGGAAGTGGTACAGTTCTAGTCTATGTGCAGCATGTCTACAAGGATTTGAAATGTCGAACGAATTATTTACTCTCTGAAATGTGATTGATGTGTAGTAGTTCCAAGATAATATCAGGTGATTTTGTAAATATAAAAAAGGACTGGAATGGGGTCGATAAAGTGACATTGTTATAGTTCTTGAACAAAACTTGTCGAAGCAATAAATTCTCTATCTTTGACCTAAGGGAGATTTAATTCGTTGACGTGTGGGGTGGTTGATTGTAAGTGATATTAAATATATCTGTATTCCTTGGCACCTATTGATTGTAATTTGATCTCATGTTTGATCCTTAAACTTTTGCTTTTCTTTGAAAGTCACTTTAAACGCTCGAGTTTAATTTACATTTTCTATAACCCTCCCTCTCATTGATTACACTTTGATTTAGGACTTGTCCTTAAACTTATTCTCAAATGTTTGAGTCACTTAGCGGGACCCCGTTTGTTATAGAAGTAAAAGTAGATGTGACCTTTCTCTGGGAAGCAGCCAAGTAATATTTTATATTCATGGTATTGATCGGAAAGGGCACATTCCATCCTCCTTTTTCTCTGTCAGGCCGCAGCATTTCGCTCATGCTATCTCTCATCAGCTCATGGCCTCGGATAGGTTCGATTTTTGCAAAAAATTATGATGTCCAATCGTACCAAATTAGCGAGGTTTCTTTCCCTCTTCTCCAAGAGATCCCCCCCCATCCGACCGAAATTTCAGGCGTGCAGATTACTGGAAAAAGGGCGATCCCTTTCCAGGGAAAGTTCTCCTAGGACCAGGCCAATTTCCGTCCCTACGAAGAAAGAAAAACACACGTCACGATCGCCGACCTCTTACCCTTCCCATAGAACCCGCGGTTCTCTCCACAGAAGTGTTCTGCTATTTGTGTTTTAGAAAAATCCTCTATAGGCCTACAAACATGGAAGTATGATAGGAATTGGTCTCCATTGCAAAAGGTCGCACGAAGTAGAGAGAGGTCGCACGATCTCGCAAGAGGTCGTAGCTGGCAAGCCATGATCGCAAGAGCTCGCAAGGTTTTAAACATGTTTAAAAATCTTGCGACCTCCGCAAGAGCTCGTAAGTGGTCGTAAGTCAATTGCATAGTGTGAGAGGGTGGTCGCAAGAAGTCGCAAGAGGTAGCAAGGTTTTGCGGCACGCAAAGTGCAACTCTGCTTTAGGCAAAATCGATGCTGGTAAATTCTGGAAAGTAGATTCCAGCCGGAAAGACAGCGTGTGTCATCTAATTGTGTTCGAAATAGAGGCCCTCCACTAACTGTGATCACTGTTGAGCATGACCCTCTTTTCCTAGTCAAGCAAATCTCCAAGAAAACTTGAGCGGTACGGTTTGAGTGTTTCATTAAAATATAGGGAGAAAGGTGAGATTGTATACGGGACGTGGCCATCGTGGACTTGAAAAAGAGGTCTTGAGCAAACCACACCTTCCTATTTTCATGGTTTATAATAACATACTTTTGTAAAACATTGATCCCTCGTCTTTATCACCTTTGACACCTTCAACCATCTTCATTTGGGAGTTGAAATCAATTTCATTTTCATACAAAAGCATTTTGATGAATACTATGTTTGAGTCTCGTTTATTGGGATTTAGTCTTGATCTACGTCAAAAGGGTCACGTTAATTGGTATGTAGCCTACCCCGGATCTCATCCCCTAAAGGGTGCCCTTCAATGTAGAGAAACGGTATGCTTTTTATCCCGTTTATGAAAAGGTGCTTAAAAAACAGGCCTGTATTGGTAGCCTTATATACAGCTCTGCAAGCCCGTAGCCCCTATGTGTTCATTCGGGAAGGTTCTACAGGGGCATATTGAGGGCTTTTGCCACCAAACATTTTCCTAGTATAGGCTAGTAGTGATGTGTTCATTTCTACATATCTCACTCCTAAGCTAAGATTTTACCCCTTCCCCACCCTCTTTAGAAAGCTGCCTTTTCCGGCTACGTTTTCTGAAAATGGTCTCCAAATTTAAAAGATGGAAGATATATAGGTCTAAGAAAAGATCTTGTGTAGGCCTAAGTGTGTAGAGATTTTTCAAAAAGTCCAGTAGGAGTACCCTCTTCAGCGGCGTAGGAAGATATTTGTTACAGGGGGGGGGCAGACCAGACGCGATTTCTGCACCTTGACCCCCCTCCTTCCCACAACAAAACATCATAATTGATCAATTTCATTTTTTCCGGTTTTTTTTTAATTTGAAAAACAAAAAAGAAAAATATTATAATATAAGAAAAAGGAAACAACAACAACATCAACATCTTTCGTAGAAGACACGCTTTGTTGGTGTACTGGATCTGTACAGTCAGACACGGTTTCCACATTTTAAAACATACTTCTCGATTTTCATCCTCAAATTTCCCGCCGTCGAGTAGTCATTTCCCGAGTTCGAGACTTCAATTGCTAATATCTCGAGAACTGAACATAGGAAATGAATGAAAATTTCACAGAATGTTTAGAATATGTTCCTCTTTAACATATATCAAACATAAACATGGGTCTGGACTATTCTTTTAGTTAAGTTTCCTGCAAGTTTTTCTCAAAAATGTCTGATTTCCTAAAAATATCCGTAACTCAATGTGAATTCTCAAAATTGACCGTGTTGGGGAAGTTTCCTTGAAAGTTGAAATACTGACTACTTATAACATCAGTATTGACCTTGATAGATGTGTTATTGATGGTTTTTTCTTGTAAAATTAGCAGATTATTGTATTAGAGTATGATGCGGGCACGATTGTGTTTTCATGACATCAGATAAGCAGACGACAGGGGCTACTTTATTTAAGTACTTATCTATTTTATATGTATACCGCGATTTTTTGAGGGCCAAAATGACATTTGGCCCCCCAAAAAATATTGAGGGAGCCATGGCCCCTGCCCCCCCCGTTCCTACGCCACTATTCTTTATGGGAAAATTCTTCAAGTTTTGACTTGAGGCCAAATATACCTGTTGCTAGGAAATGGAGTGTAATCGCCAGAAGAACTCAGCATGGATGGGTGCCCTCATTCTAGTACGCTTCTTCTCGATCCTTGGTCCAACCTTAATTAACAACTCCTGGAAGAATTCTGGGCAAACCCTCTGGAATGATACGTATCCAGGCATGTCCTCAGCAGCCAGTTCCAAAATCAGGGTGTAACAGTGGCCGTATATTTCCAATCGCAAGAGCCAAGGACGAACCTAGAAACGGCGGGGTATATCCATCCTCCTTCCTCTATGTGTACACCTCCTGCGTCTCAACAGTATACCAATAGCAGCTGTTGCTAAAATACATTGATGTGTATCTTGCACGGAAATCTGTTCTTACGAAGTGTCAGCCATGTTGAGCTTCGCGCTAGGATGTAGACCTATGTGCAAATAGTACAAAAACCCCTCCAAAATTTGCATGATAGCACTTATGGTCGCAAGAAGTAAAGAAGTCGCTAGGTGTGAGAACAATTAGCTCGTAACCGATGGCAAACGCAGATGATCACAAGAGCTCACAAGAAAAGACGGTCGCAGGAGGTCTCAAGGAATCGCAAGAGCTCGCAAGCCATTGGTCGCTAAGTGGGTAGCCGGCTTAACTCAAGCTACATTGTACTGTAGTCCGGCAGCCAAAAGCCAAATTTGGACCTAACCTTGCAGTCTCTGATACAGTTTTTTTCTCTGCTGATTATTCATCTATGGGGTGTGGGCAATCATATCTAGGGTGATGTGGAGCTGTCACTCTTGGGCAATTTGAAATATCCAAGATGGCGTCCAAGATCATGCTGCCGTGGAAGCCTGCTCCTGGGAAAATGACTCCATGTTGGTGTTAACCGACAGAAATCGATAATTTTCGGCGAGGATACATGTTCTGAGATCCTCAGTATGATTTCGTCAGAGTGGTTCTGAGAATTGCTAGATGTACTGTTGCCATAGAAACTAAAAATACGGCTGCCATTTTTGCCAAAAAGAGGAGATACACATTGATATGAATAATGGAAATGTCTATGAATGCACTTTTTCACCGAATGTAACTATAATTCATCAAATGGGACCAGCCTTTTGAGAATTCAAAGTTCTATGTTGCCTCGTACCAGCTTAATAGGCCTATTATTATCCATAAATGTTAGGAATACAATGAAACCACATTAGCCATTACTTTCACATGTAGTGACGACAATACATTGATGATGTACTGTTTCATAGCAGATCCCACGTATCTATGGTTGAATTCCCAGTTTGCGGTGTTCACACATGGTTTGAAATCGAAATTTATTATCACAAAACAATAATCTCACAGCGGTCTTGCTTGCCACAGCTGTCAAATGTCAAATAGTTACCACTCTATAGAAATTACCATCCGGAATTTCCCAGGAAAGCATGATCACGAAGAGACCAAGACTATGAACTACAAATTCATGGTGAGAACATTTTAGCAGTATGTTCTCACTTTTTCAGTTCAACTGTTCAATTTGTAAATTTTTAGGATTTTTCGTGAGCATTTTCAGGCTCTACCAAACACACAGTCCGGAGCAGCTACACAACCACATGCTAGTCAGAAGATCGTGTTAGGATACGTACGCTGTACGTTCTAAACTTTGAAAAGGTTTATTCTTGTCTCGCAAATATTGTTAATTGTACAAAGTCAGCCCCATGGGACAGTTATTTACCTATCCTATTATAGTTTCTAGAACATTCTGTCCACGTGTGATCAAGAACCGTGTAATGGTGTACACATGTCACCTGGGAACGCGGCTGCCAAATGGACAAAGCGTTGCGTGTGTACAGTGACCAGTTTCGCGAAAGTGGCACTTCATATGTTGATGATATCGACATGCCTTAGCCTAATATTGGCGTGGGGTTGAAGGGCAGAGATGACAAAAAAGTTCAAAAAGGGGGTGGGAGGTGGCATCCAATAATTGTGGGGGGCAAGGTACACCTTTTCAGTGGTTGTAGAGGGTCAATGAAAATCGTGCCGATTATTGAGGGCCAGCCCCTCCCCCTCCCCGCTTCCGCCAACTATGAAAGGGTGGGAGTGGGTTGAGTGCAGGGACCGCCGTTCACATATCTGGGATTCTCGAATGGATTTTTACATCACCATCCAGAGAGTAGGCATAATTTTCCAACATATGCCGGAGCAGACCCCTCTCCCGGCCTAATTGGAAATGGAGAAACGAATGGGTTGGGCCGGTGTTTTTACCAAGGTGATGTGTTTTATTAAATGTAAACAGTGCTTGTAATAATTGTTTCCAAAAACATTCCTCAATCCACTCAATGAGAGAGTTCGGTAAGTTGGACCGCCCAAAACCTATTTTGCCGGCACAATGGCAAAACCTGATTGAAACCCGCCCGAAAGCTTACAAAATGTTTAAGAAAGCTGGTCGAAACCGTAGTTTTAACCACTAAAGCTATAGCCTGCGAATAACACATCTTCGTTCTATCTTCACTTCTGCTGTCTAGGTGACATACAGCATATAGCATCAACCACAGTCTTGATGGTTTCGCCAATCTATGGGCATACGATGCTTGATATCAATGCTACTGTTCACCAAAATCATCCTATCATCTCAGACGGGCTCGTAGCCAGCTTCACATTTTTAGGGGGCAGGGTTGTGATTGGGGAGCAAATGTTGTGATTGGGGGTCATAAAATATTCCACCACATTAATTATTATGCATTTTCAATTTTCGTCTGGGGGCAGAAATATTTTTGGGGGCATTGCCCCGACATGCCCCCCCCCGTGGCTACGGGCCCGATCTCAAACCTGTTGGCAGCACATGGGCTCACTGGTTGTGACACAGTAGCAACATATTTCGGAATCGGGAAGGCTGCGGCTCTCCGAATCCTGAGATCAGGTGTCCACACCCTGGCTAACGTAGGTGACACAAACCGTGATCTGTCAGAAGTCATCTCCCAGGCAACACCTTTCGTTTTGGCTTGATATAGTCAGGATGGATGAACATTAATGACAGAGGCACGCAAGAAAATGTGGACAAGCGAAGTGGGTCAAAGTGTGGCTAGCGCGTCGAAGTTGGCTTCCCTGCCTCCTATCAATCAGGCATTCCACAAAAGCGTGGTCCGAGCTCATCTTCAAGAGGCTGTCTGGAGGAATGCGCTTCAACCAGATCCACCGATAATGGATCCAATAGCATTCGGATGGTCACGAGAAGATGCCTCCACAACACTTTTCCCGACCACTCTTCCCAGGGAAACCCCACTTGCACCGGATGATTAACTGAAACTTGCCAGGTGTTCTTGAAGTAGTGCGGTTCCTTGCAAGACACAAAGATGTGGATGCAGCAGTTCCAACCTCTCTTTTTCAGTGTTTTGTGCATGCAATGGTGTCTAAAGATGTCTCAACGAAAGAACGACGCAGGTCCTTCAGGACGACCAATAAAGAGAACGAACATATGTACTCAGACGTAAATACTCCGACATTCACAGATGCGAGAACAAAATGACCAAATTTGATGGAACGCTATAAGGTTATATAGGGGTAGTTGAAGGGAATACGAACTCTGAGAGTAAAACGGACCCCACAGCATATTTTGGTACATGGGCGAGAGAGGATATTTCTTACTTTCATGCCATCGCCATCGCTTGGTGCGTTGGGTTGTCACAGTACAGATGAAACCGAAGATTTGTCAAGAAGAAAGGATCTCTGCCCATTTTAGGCTAAAATTCTGAAGCGTGAAAGAATAGCATGTGCCATTTTTGGGTCACATCTAAATCTTCGTTGATCGAAAACTTTAATTTTTGCTCACATAACCCTTAACGTTGATAAAGTTCTGGCATGGCAATTCATGCTTGTTACGTTGGGTACTAGTAATCGACCACTAAACACTGACTTGGTTTGACTTTTGTGAAAAAACTTAATATGAAAGGAAAGTGGATCCCACTTTGTGACAAGCATGTATCTGTCTTAATACTAGTATGAAATACTCATAGCAATACGATATAAGGTCACATACATGCCAAGTGATAATCAGAGCACAAGTAACACTTCAGAAGTATGTTTTAAATGAATTGAAATTCTTTGAATGAATAATTATAAATAAATTAACTAAAAGCCTATATTAATAACTATACGAGGACAAGTGTTGAGCTCAAGACAACTCTATTGTTAATTTTTAGAAGTGGGAAGCTGCTTACGGCCGGTCCGTATTCCTTCCACCTGCCCCTACATTAGGCAAAAGTCGGGGCAAGAATTTAAAAAAGTTTTATTATTTTTGGCAATTTTGAGCATTAGTGAAGGCCCCTACAGTTTCATTCACTATTAGTGTCATTTTTTATTCACTTTTATCAACATTACGATAGCCATATTATTAGTTACCATAGCAACAGCACGCCCAATTATTCTGAAACCTATTTTATCGAATCCAGTGGACCAAAAAACATATATATATCGGCCAAACCATCATTGCTTTGTGGAAGAATACCGTGAAATGAGGTGAATTTCCCTATCTTGGTCCTCATCGGCCGCCATTTTGGACGCCATCTTGGTTATCTGAAATTGCCCAATAGTGACAAGTCCACATCACCCCAGATCTCTCTATAGACACCCCAGTGATCAATAATCAGCAGGCAAAGTGAAGGAGGAAGCTGACACATTTTATTGCTGAGTGTTTAACCAGTGAAGCCACAATAGTGAGGGCGCTCCCGCTATTCGGCAAAAGAAAGCAGATGATTAATGCTTCTCCACACAGTGTGCATTCAACTTCGGAAGTTAAAAGACATTTTACTCACCTTTCGAAAGATTGTAAGAGTAATTTTCAAAACAGAGGAAAGTCATGGTGCCTTAAGGATGCCAGATTCTTCAATTACGTCAAAGAATTCCTTAGTGGTCTTAAATGTTCCAGTGCAAAGAGAGCCATCTATTTGGAACGCATGCATACACTTTCTTATTGTTGTCGCTGACTCAAAATCGATTGCGATAACGATTGCAAATTTTAAGTATCTTTCAAGCTATTTGCTTATATGCCCATCCCAGACAGTTATCGATCCTCATTATGGGGGGAGGGGGAGGGGTTAAAGGCATCTTAGCCATCACGGCCAAATTGTTAGGGGTCGTCCTTGCACCCACGCTTCCTTAGCCAATTATCATGTAGTGTAGTAGACATTTCATTGTGGACCGAGCCAGATGATTGATGCTTCTCCATACACACTGTGTGCATTCAACTTCAACTTTTGGTCTTCAATGGGAACCTTAATATTTTCGGCCCGCCTAGCGCGCCAAAGTTTCCCATCGTTCATCATTTTGACATGACATCATCGTTGTCGAGGCTTCGGGTCCCCCCCCCCCGCCCCATATTCCAAAATCCATTTAAGGTGTTAAGGAGGCAAGACTCTTTCAGGGGTGCACGTTAAGACATGTAGAGCAATAGTAATTTTGTTCAAATAATTTTTATGGTGTAGGGGGATTTTCCCTCAGAACTGTACTCCTGCCCTCGGAATGGTGGACCTACCAAATGTGCAGGGCAGTCACCCTGCATAATGATATGCGGTTGCATAAATCGTTTCTTTGTGTAATTATCGTGATTGCCAAATATACTGAATTTGCATCTCAGTGCGTGCATTTTTACGTATCCTCGTTCCACCAAGAAGGTGAATTTTAAGGTGGGGATAAGGTTCAAAGACTACGATAGGTATTGACGCAGGCGCAGTGAATTTGTTTCCGCCAACTTCATCGAGAAGAGAAGCTACTGTATTAATGTTGTATCTTATCGACCGGTTCACTTAGTCAACAACCGAGACAGATTTTGCATATATTCCTAACGCTGACAGGGAATAGTGTAACGACAACACTTATACGGTGGCGGGTTCAGGAAATTGTATAAGTGTGATAACATGAGAAATACTTGCTGAGTTCCTCTCCGTGCCTTTAAGCTTTGCACAATCAGTTCATATGATGGCCGAAATGAAGACAGCTCATTAAATTATCAATCATTCGGGATGTTTATGTTAAAGTCGTGTGACATGAAAATAACATATTTTGATATTTGATGTTAAAAGCATTAAATATCCAGAAAATACCCGCAATTCCCATTAAAATCCATCAAATATTGACCATTTACAGGGTTATTTCTATTTCACACTTGTATGTATCATGAACAAACATGATCTAAACATGCAAATATGTAACATCGAAAGATGAACATACCATATATAGCTCATGTTAGCCTTCGTTTTTTCAGCCTTAATTTCCAGGACACTGGTAGCGTTGTTATCCCCTGAGGGGTTTATTAAGAAAGTTGAAATTCTTTACTTCAGAAAAATTGATATCACTCATCAAACTTGAATTTATCTGATCAGTAATAATTCATATAGGGTTAACAGAAGAAATCTTAACACTGCAAGACTCCACATCATTATTTTTACATAGGCAATGAGTTTCTTCAGAAACCATCGAACTTTGAAGACGTATATTTTGAGAACGGTAAAAGATATTGAAATAATTCCAACGGATCTTTCATTGGAGGACTTAATTCTTTAACTGACAAGTGAAACAGGTCTTTTTGGTGGCATGTCACATGACCTTTAAGAATGTGATTTTACTGTGTGTATTGAGGAAAGCGAAAATATACGAAACGAAACTAAGAGGGAAATTCTCCTATTGACTTATTAGCGACATACATTGGACGGCCTATATCTTAAGCCTTCGCGGTCGCAAAGTGCTCTTCGCGCGGTATTGGGTCCAGGACCCCGCCAAAGTAACCTGATGGGGTTTCTGGTGGAGAGCCTTCTTTACAGTTGTGGACAGTTAGAATAAAATATTCACCTTTCTACAAGTAGCATTCCAATAGCATACCTACACTGAACAAACTTGCAAAACAACGAAAATTAAAAAGTTGACAATTTTTGTTTTATAATGGCCTTAGTCGGACGAAAGGCAGGTTGATTTCATGATGCACTGGGCTTGGTGGCAGAAAAGATGGATAAATATGGAAGAGGTTTTGTAATCGTAATTTCACTCAACCTATATCCTGTATGAACCTACAAGAAAAGATAATGAGCAAAGCGGGCTGAAAAATAAAAATATCCAAGGCATTTAGCATTTTTTGCTGAATTATGTTTAATAGTGCACCTAGTATTATTTTTACTATTACAATCATGAATTCGAGGCGGAAAGACCCCGGGATTTTCGCCCGGATTTTAACGCCCTATGTAGAGTACAGGTAATCGCAAACCTATACAAAACACACAGTTGTTACAACAGCTCTGCGTCTAATATGTCTATAGCAGGCCAAAATGCAAATTATTCGGTTTATCCATCGATCAACCAAGTTTCTCGAATTACCTGGCACGTGGCTTGCCATAGCATACACGTCCTGATAGTCCTTTGACAGAGGGTGTAGCTAGATGAATTGCACACACAAAAGATGGCAAAAAGATAAACACAAATTGGTTATCTCTGCAGGGAGCTGTCTAGTGGCTCCCTAATCTGAGAGGGTTTATTGCTGAGCTATAACCGCAGGGCCAAGGCTTACAAGATTGATAAGTGATGCTTTATTTCTCAGGTCGAAATTCAGCCGGAGTGTTTTTTATTTTTAATCAAGTTCTTTTTCATACGTTTTATCACTCTTAGATTGACCAAATGCTGGAGCAGCGCATGTCCACTCCTAAGAGTTATTGCCAGCAGGTGGTTCATAAGATAGGCACAGGCACATGAGGATAAAACATTGAACCTAGAAGCTGGACAAGCAGGGTCAACATTTCCCCTTCTGCTACCCTCCCAAACCCCATCCCATGCTCCTCTCAATATAACCAATCTAACCAACACATTATTGCAGTCCCTCATAGTCCCGCCACCATATCCTCGAATGAAAATTAAGTATGACACTGGGGCTGAAGTTGCGGCCTTCATTGGATAACAAGTACTCTTTTTTCAAGCAGACTGTTTTTAAGGCCCCAACAACTGTAAATCAAACAGGAAGGGCTATTATGGACAAAAGTAAGTACTCCTCGGTGTCCGTGTCGGTTTATACAAATAAGGACATGGGGTGGACCTCACTTTTATTCATGAGTTGCATTACTAAGCTTATGAGTGTAGGCAAGATACAAGGAAAGAGGGTAATGTGACGTGTTGTATGCCTTAACGGGGCCGGCCTCGAGGCCGAGAACTAAGTCCCCGGCCTCGGAAATTCATGTCTCGGCCTGGCCTCGGTCTCGGAGTCTAATGTCTCGATGTTTCTGCTCGAGGCCGGAACGAGGCATGGGATAAAACTTGATCACTTTCACGTTAATATTTCAACAATTTTGCCCACATCGTTCCCTATGATCGCCATGATCGGAATGGGTCTGGTGTTAATGGGCGCTAGCCAACAGCGTTGACTTAAAGAGTTCCTATATATCGAATGATGTTCCAGTTTGGGACAATCAAATATGGTATTACGGTTTGTGACATGAAAGACAGATTAATACTTGCCCACTAGAAAATTCTTTGGATACTCCTCGAAACAGTCACTTTAATTCCTTTCCCCAGCTCATGAAAAGGAATTTTTAAATTTTCGACAATTTGTCAACAGACACCAAAGAGAAAATTAATAGAAAACACAGACTTTAAATGAGTAACGTGACTGTAATACTCTTTACTTTCAACCAAAATCATCTGTGTCGTGCTAATTAGACGGTCTCCTTCTGTTCTATTTTCACGTGTTTTTCCTTATGGAGCTAAAGCAGCAGATTCTTCGCGTCATATTTCTGGGTAATCTGAACATTTTGTTGTCATTTTCTAGGCGATTTCTACACCGTCATGCACAGCATCCTACCATTGTGACATTTGTTTGACTGGATTTCGGTTAATTAATATCAGAACAGGATGCTCATCAATATAGTCGCCTGTAGTTATGATGTTACCATGCCTTTTTTCGTACGCAAGTACATAGGTACGCGTTACGCGAAAACGTACTGACTATTTGGTTGCTGGAGGCAAAATGGCTCCAAGTGTCAAGTGACTCGAAATTTTGGGACACGGCATATCGCAACCCTCTCTATATAGGAACCCTACTATATGCTAAATATTCTTCAATTTTTCAAGCCCTCTTATGAATACCTAGCTTCTCTTATATAGTCTTAGAACCTAATTAGCTTATTAGGTAGGTCGGTCAATTCGCTCGGCAGTTTGTACACTCAAACACACACCACACCATATATATATATATACATACATTGTTCGTTCGGTGAATATATCCAAGTTGAAAATATCATGAAATTTTACAAGTTATCCTCCGGCCTCTCAGTCTAAGAATTTAATTGGCGTCAGGAGATCGGTCATTTCAGTATAGGTTTGGACAGTTCATTCATTCATTCATTCATTCATTCATTCATTCATTCATTCATTCATTCATTTATTTGTTTTTCCACGCTTTCAAAATTATACAGACTGAAGTGTCAAACAAAAGAATATGTGGACGGAAGTGAACTTAAAACCCTTGGGGGCTTAACAAAGAAGATCACTCCCTTAAAAAAGAGAGCTTAATTAGAAAAAGCAAAATAACCAGTACCTTAAATATACCATTCCCATTTACTTCATCCCTTACCATCCCTTTCCTACCCCCCCCCCACCGTATGAATGATAAACAGTAACATTCTGTCGGTTATACTACAGAGCCGGAGCCAGTTCGAATTGCTCGTTAGTTAATTAAACCTTACTGACACCGTAAACAACAATTACTTTAACCATGTTTTCTTTTCGTCTTAGAGAACGTCATAAGGGAAACAGTTTAAAGTCTGGAGGAGGTAGGTCGGTCAGCTATTGTGGCGACTTTTATTGTTCGGTCAAAAACACATATTGTAACAGAATATCTTGCAATGTTGCAGGTCATCCTTTTGTCATAAATACCGAGCTTATCAATCTATATAGTAACTTATTGCCTTCGGTAGGTCGGCCAGTTCGCTCTGCTGCTTTTGTTGACTTTTCGAAAATATATATTTTTTTTCTCTATCAATGTGGAAACTTTGCAAGTCATCTTCCGGTCAAAAACTCAAACTTCTACATCTAGGAACCTAGTTTCAGTCGATATGTCGGTCAGTTCGCTCTCCTGTGATTCTTTTGCTAAGTCTGTATTCTGTAATTTTGCAAGTCATTCTCCCTTCATGACTATCTTACTTCTTTTGTAATCAAGTAATCTTAATGGCCGCGTTGAGTCAATCATTTTGGTCCATTTTTATTGCTCGCTCGCTCTTTGTCTACATAACATCTTTTAATTTTGCAATTCATCTTCCGGTCATAAATATCAAGTTTCCATTTCGTAATGGACATATCTAGGCTTCGATAGGTCCGGAAATTCGGTCGACTTTTTCGTCACTCAATGTAATCGATCTTAATAACGATAAATTCATCCTCAGAAATCAGTTTCGTAGTATCGGAACACTTATTATCTTCGGTCGCACTTTTTTATCGCTGGTACGCTAATAATATCGTAATAAAATATTCTATAATATTGCAAGTCGTTCATGTTATAAATATCTAGCTTGATTTTTCAATCTAGGAATTTAATTGGCTTTCTCTAAGTCAGAAGTTTGGTTTGCTGTTTTTGCTGCCTTTTAGCTAAGTATGATTTTGATGTCTTGCAACCTTGCAAGTCACCGTGCATTCATCATATCAAGCTTCTCTTTCGTACTCTATGAACCAAATTAGATTCGGTAGGTCGGTAATTTTTCACGGTTTATCATTAGTGTTGTAGGCCAAATCTCCGGAAACAGAGACTGGGACGTCACCCTCCGAGGCAGAGGTCGGGGCACACCCCTTGATTTCGTAAGGGGCCCAGATTAAGGTGGATGGATGACACAGAGGGTTTTGCAACTGTTCCACTCAAACTGCCATAAGTTCATGGCCCTACAGGAAGTGTTAATAATCAATACGCCCTGCATGAGCAGTTAAAAACTTTAAAGGAAATTCAGCATTGTTTTACTGAGTCCATTTTACGTTGAAAAATTTCCATGAATTAAAATGCCTCTAGCTTTATTTTCATAATGAATTTCACAGGAGTGGTATTTTCTTTCCTAACTTTGGTTAGAGGGCACGGTCTATGACCCAGGGGATTTGCGCCCCTTATTTCAATGTCCTGCACATTAGAAGAAATTGTATACCTCAACCACGAAGTTGTTGCTACACTAGTATAGGCTGCGTCTAGCAAGCCTTAGCCGTCCGTAAGGGGGAAATTTCAGGGATGGCACCCGCAATTACCTAGAAAATTAAAGCCAAGGTATCCGGATGATTGAGCTGAAGAATCCCAAGTCTTGTACTAAAGTGTGTTTTATCAGTTGTGTCCACCCACATTCCACATTTCTGGTGTATTTTTCGACATGAGTCTAGGGAGAGGACGTCATCCGCAAACGCCAAAACATAGTTAAAGAGCACTTACTCGTATCATATCCTTGCTGATGCTTCGGAGATTGCTTATTAAAGAGGCCACTTAATTAAGCCTAACCTTACCCCTAAACTCACTTAAAACTAACCTCATCCCCAATCGAACCCCAGGCATAATCAAACCCCCGGTGGAACCCCTGACAAAACCCCGTTTTAACAATAGGGTGACGTTCTCTACCTAGTCGCATCTGTATTCTTCGATATTCTGCAAGGATCACGTCAAAGCAAAAGACACGCTGTTTTAAAGCACACGTAGGCTACAGAAAAGGATTACATAAATGACCTTATCCACTTACTCAATAAAGTCTCCTTTACCTTATAACGTTCTCTAAAAAGTTGCAGAGGGCAACGACGGCGATTTGTTCTCAGTATTGATGAGCGGGGCATGACCTCATTTCCAAATAATTTACTGCGTGAAAAATCAAAGTCAAAGGACGATTTCTCAAACACTGGGGACATGTTCCCCTGCCCCCCGGGTTAGAGGAGCAGTAAAGAAAAAGTATGTCGCATTCCTTCATGACTTGGCAGTACATTAGGCAATGTCTTTCTTGCTTAATGCTTAAAAACTAAAAAAATACCGAGAACAAGGAAGGAAAATATATTGAAGACCGAGCTAGACTAAATGTGATCAACCAAATTCTAATCGCCTTGCGATATTTCGTCGGTCAATTTGGTCGACTTTTGCTGCTCGGTAGCTAAAATACATCTGAGTGCATTGCCTTACAATTTTGTAAGTCATTTCCCGGTCTGAAAGGCCTGGTGACATGAAAATTACATAATTGGATATTTGATGTAAAAAGCATTAAAATACAGAAAATAACCGCAACTTCCATTAAAATACATCAATATTGACCTTACAGGTTACTTTCTTTTTCACACTTGTATCATAAATGAACATGAACTAAAGATCTAAATATGTGACATCGAAAGATGGACATACCGTATATGACTTATGCTAGCCTTTGTTTTTTCAACCTTAATTTCAAGGACACTGCTAGCATTGTTATCACCTGAGGGGTTTATGATGACAATTAAAATTGTTTCCTTGAGAAATATTGATACCACTCACCAGACTGTAAACTATCTGATGAGTAAGATAATTTATAAAGAGTTGACAAAAGAAATCTTAACACTGTGCAACACTCCAAATCATTATTTTTGCAGAAGGAATGCGTTACTTCAGAAACCATCAAACTTTGAAAACGTATATTTTGAGAACGGTAAAAGATATTGAAATAATTCCAACGGATCTTTCATTGGAGGACTTAATTCTTTGACTGACAAGTGAAACAGCTCTTTTTTGGTGGCATAACACCAGACCTTTAAATATAACTTCTCGTAGTAGTGGTGGGAATCTTGTGGTGAGTCAGTTTGTTTCGTTTTGATTGTTGGCTCGCGCTTTCTTCTAGTTATACGATGTCTTGCTATTTGCAAGTCATTCTCCGGTGATGGATATCGGACTTCTCTCTTTCGAAATCGACGTAGGTTAATCGGCTAAGTAGGTCGGCAAGTTCGGTCGGCTATTTTGTTGCTCGCTCGTATGGCGCGAGAAAAGGGAATATATTACAAGCTCTTATTTTTTACATTTAAAAAAAATAAACAAGGCGGCACAGTTCAAAGCAAGATTTTTCCCAAATAAGAGAAAAGTTAATATAGGGGATGTCACTATGAACCCACCTGGCAGTACTCCTTCGAGTCAAAGCCATTAAATTTTGTCCGAATCTAAAAATACATAACATTCTGCCTAATTGTAAGAATACATATTAAATTCTTAACCGCTGTAGTATCTGACATTCCAGACCGTCCTAGATGCCACGCGCACAACCCATTAAAATTTGACCAAATAAAGTTAGGAAGCATCTGTCATCAGAGGGCCCTTTACATTTGCCAATATCTGGTAAAACATATGATTCACCCCTAGGACAGGTCATTAGTTTTTGTCTAAATCTAGTGGGAAAACATATTAGGTGCGTCTGTCCTCGGAGATGCCATTTCCTGCCAGCGTCCTGTCTTAAGCTACTTTTCAAGCAGGTGTCTGTTACAAACACAGATTGTTATTCTATTAGTGAAGTGAAGTATCAGTAGAAGAGGGCGTCTCAAAGGCAAATTTTTCACAACTAATTAACCATGTTACGGAATACAACAATATATTTGTAACAGCTACAGATTTATTTGCCTGACTCAGATATATATGTTTAGCAAATATTCATAAGTAGCAGCAACAAATACATTTTCTTGAATCAAATATATATATTTATAAGGACTGACCAGTATGACTGTAACAACCTTTGTGAACAATTGTTCTAACGATACGGTCAATTATATGCCTGCTGCGCAAGATGATTTCAACATTCTGTGCGTGTTTTTAGTCCTTGGATCGTGTACTACCTTAGCTGTAGGACTTAAACCATACAGCGGAGTAGAAGAAAGAGTATGCTACACAGAATCCTGTTCAAGGACAAGTTTGGACGGGCCATCAGTGCACTAAACCAGCACCCGTAACGGTCAATCGATATCGTCAAAATGTGCCAGGCGTAATTCCAGAAAGTTAAGACAGCTAGCGCAATTGTTTAGTTATGTTAGTAATTCGCAAACTGACAAAAAATATACTTTTTCCAAGTCCCCTCGACTCTTTGGCGACTGCTGAAGGGCGAAACGAAACGTTCCTCCCGAAATATTTCTGCTGCACAAAGGAGCTACGTGCCCGATAGTAAAACAAACTTAACTGACCAACCTCTCGACTTCAAGGCCTCGACATCATAAATTTGTTATGCGTGGCTTCACTCCCAACATGCTACCGTAAAGGAACATATATACTTAATGATTGTAAAGCGAAGCATACTGCAAATGCACTTGTCGGTAAGCCAACATTAAAGGATTGTTTAAGGCTCTTGTGAACACGCTAAACCAAATGACCGCCGAAACAAAGTGCCCGCCCGCCAAGCCAAGGGGGAAGGGTAGGGGCAGCGCCCCTAAAAATGTTTGGGCCCCTTGGACATTGAACTTACTGTTGATTGAATAATTTTTCACACAGCTTCTTCCCACTCGAAAAATAGTTGGCCCCCTGGAAGCTAACCCCCCTTTCATACCTTGTCTTGCCACGCCGTAAGCTGGTAAGGGACTGTCTCCCCTTCAACACATATGACCAAGTACTAACCTTCCAAAAACATCAATTCTCTTCAGGAGTTTAGAGATAACTTTGCACAAACGTTATACTATAATAATCACTTCATGAACAGAAAAGTTGATTTTGCAACATTTTGTCACGTTTGTACGGCTTAAGTGTGAACTACTAAGCCTAGATAGTCTGAACAATTCTTTGAATATGCCCGAATTTAGGCCCGTAGCTAGACAATGAAGGTACTGGAGAGGACGAGATAGCCCCAAGGGGGATGAAATATAGTTCAGGGGGAAAGATGTAGTAAAATGTATTAAGGCAGTGATAATCCAACACTTTCTAGGGAACGAAATTGTTCCAACGGGAGGGGGTGTTTCGATCCCCCTACCACATCCTCTGCTGGCTACATGGGCGTGGATCAAGGGGGACGGGGACGCGTCCCCTCACTTTTTTGGAAGGGGGATCTCCAATAACTCACCCCACTTTTTCAAAAATGGATGAAAACTAAAACTGTGATCAATTAGGTTTAAGAGTTGATACTTAATTAAAAGCTAAATTGCGCCCAAATATAGCACCATTTGCCATGTAGGCACCTTCCAATTTGCATTTTTTCCAAAGGGGGAGGGGGACACCTCCCCTTAGACCCCTTCCCCAGGACGGCGATTCGCAAATGGTGAAAATTTTGAAGAGTAAATACATCTGAAGCTCTACAAATGTATTTCCAAAGCAATGGAAGAAGGCGAGTTAGCCGACAGTGTAGTGCCAGGATTTGACCAACGATGGGTGGCAACTTGGTGCCCTGATATGGGCTTGGAGAAAAAGACAGGGAAGAAGAGTTGTAACCAAGTTGTGACTCGAGTCACAACTTGCAAAACTGCCTGACTTGAAAAATTCTGGCCGATTTTCCCCATTGAAATAACACAGTGACTCGAGTCAAGTCTCGAGTCATGACTTGACTCGAGTCGCTAAAATGAGTGTAGTTGACTTGACTTACCACAAAAAGAGTAACTTGGTTACAACTCTGCAGGGAAGGGACAGAGAGGTGCAAAATACTAGTAAGAGTGTAGACTCGAGAAAGGGGCCGAGAGTTAATTGAAGACTAGGCCATTGTGAATGGAAGTAATGATTTACATGTTGTCATTTTATATCTTACCACATTTGGCATCAAGTGGGCAAATTTGAAATATAAAGCTTTGTGACCCTTGTGTTTTCTGGAAGATCTGACATACAGGTGACACATCCATGGAGCGGGCAGGGAGCCAAAAGTTCAAAGGGCAAAAGCAGTCTCCCCAAAATATTTTAAAACTAGGCATCGGGTATCTTTCATGATATGTCAGAACATAGCTATTGTATTTTCAAGGTAAACCAAGGAGTTATCCTGCGTAAATTCTAATTCTCAGAGAAAAAAAAATTGTTACATGATTCTCACGAGCCATTCATGTAATGGGGTATCCGGGCATGGGCCGCAATTTGTTCTCAGTATGGGAGGGCATGACCCCATTTTTCAAATCATTTACTGCGTGAAAAATCAAAGTTAATATACGATTTCTCAAATATTGGGGGACATGTCCCCCTGTCACACCGGGATCGCCGTCCATGTATCCGGGAACACTTATTCAAAATTGGGGTGACTACATTCCCTTTCCTCAAGATTCTTTGATATTGAGGAAACCACTTGTCGAGCGGTTGGCCCCTATGAGGGATATTACACGCATATAGTGTCATATGACTCACATCCAAGCGTGCGCCCAATAAAGCATCGGATACAGTTTGTGACAATTGCATATGAACAACTGGGCCCGTAGCCAGCTTTCCATTTTTAGGTGGACGAGTGTTGTGATTGGGGGAGGGGGCATAAAATTTTCTCCTAATTTCGGTGGGGGGGGGCTTGAATATTTCATGGGAGGACGTCTTGTCCAGTGGCGTACCCAGGATTTCTCTGAAGGGGGCATGAAGTATATTGTGTGATCACCGGCCTGAGGAGGGGTCTAAGAGGAGGGGGCCTTCCCCCTTTGAAAATTTTGGAAAAATTAGGTATCCTTACATGCAATTTGGTTTGTGTTAAAAAATTTACGTATTTTTAGGAACTAAAAAAAATTGCATCCGTGAGGGGGACATGGCCCAATACCCCCCGGGTGCGCCACTGGTCTTGTCAGTAACAGTTGGTTAGTCAGATTGTCTGACGGAGGATGCAGTACATGTTGTGTGGTCACCGGCCTGGGGGAGGGGTATAAGGGGAGGGGGTGTCGCCCTCCCCTTTGAAAATTTTTGAAAAATTGGGTATCCTTACATGCAGTCTGGTGCCACATGAGCCTAGGGTACCTAGGCCTAGTTCTCACGTACACTTTGTTTCCTGAACTAGGCCTAGACCATGGCTGTACAAATTTTTTCCCGCAAGACACCCCTCAGGGATCCTGCGTCTGCGTGCGTTGTTGCAGTGAATGTTGCTACGTACGCGTATGCGCTTGTGTGAACGTAACCATTGCTATGGACTATGTCACAATTGAATAGCAATGCATGCTGTGTAGCACACAATAGTGAGAACGTCCTAGTAACAAGATTTAAGCAGTTTGATAGAACGTCTAAAAAACAAAAGAGCATTGCTTGTGAAAATCACAATTTTTGGACACTGTGTGCACGTATTCGTAGCAAGAAGGATCTTAAACATATAAATCACCCGTATAAATACCTCCATGACGATCTGTAGATTCCTTTTCGAAGTATAAAATCTCCTTCGTAAGAAAGTTGCACCCTGCAGTATCAATGCTTTAGTCTCATAGTTTCTGAGAAAGAAGTTGACAAATTGGTCTGATTCCTCTGTACCACATTTGATCACGGAAGGGGACTTTAATACCATCTAAATGTAGACTAACAACTT
This sequence comes from Holothuria glaberrima, assembly GCA_009936505.3. Classification (NCBI taxonomy): domain Eukaryota; kingdom Metazoa; phylum Echinodermata; class Holothuroidea; order Aspidochirotida; family Holothuriidae; genus Holothuria; species Holothuria glaberrima. The sequence goes on along the minus strand of WURT03323283.1, from coordinate 2,588 downwards.
TGGAGGAACATTTCCGAAACAATGGTAAAGATATATTCTGTAAAAACCAGTTCTTCAAATACTTTTGCCATAGTTGAGTCTAGCTCGGTTTTCAACAACCAAGAATTGTTTGAGTACTAATTTGATCTTGCATCTGCTTACAAACATATGCATCTATCATAATGTACATTCTTGCGTCGAAAGTACTATGCTGTAAGGCTTTCCATGAGTTACGTAGAAGTAAAGAGAAATGTACTTGAGTACAAGTACATGCCCTAGTACTAGAGGTCTGGTCTGTAAATAAAGTTGACATTACTTAAATTTACGTTAATCACACTGAAAAATGCATTGATCTAACTCCAATCTTCACAGAATACTTAATTCTCACAGTGGGTAGTTTATTTCCTTTAATTAAAGTGGCGCATTGCAATCACTCAGACCATCACCAACTTAGGTTTTGATAAACCCACCACACAAGTTTCAATAAAATGTCATCACTGTTGATACAGAGTAGGCTGACTATTAAATGCTGCAAGAGTCAAGCCCCATTTTCTGACAAACCATTCATTGTATAAACATAACGAAGGTAGAAAATATTTGTAAATCACAAGAAGATCATTAAAACTTACTGCACAATTGACTATTTTAAATAACTTTCAGTGCTTATGTCTCTGCATCTGTTATATATGCTATGTATACATGGCCATACGGGACTGTTTTCTCAAGGAGGGCTTCGGTGATTTTTGCCTGACTCCAGAGTCTGGAGCAGTATAGAATTTAACTGTAATTTTCCTCCCGACTGAAACAAAATATCTGCCCGATTTAGTCAGGTTCCCGACATTTGGGGGCGGTCTCCCCCAGCCCCCGGTCCTGGCCGGTACAGCAATGTGTGTAGATAGAAAAGACCAATGAGTCTCATTTTCTCTAACTTCAGTTTTTCCATTTTGTAACTTTGGACCTTAATAACATCTAACTCAAACCCTTCATTAGATTACAAATGCCTTCTATTAATTCCAGTGAATATGGTTCTATGCATTCTTCACAAGCTAATGTTCCTTTTAAGAAAATTCAGCACTCACTTCCATGAAAAACTTTCAGTGCTATAGTTTGTTGAGAGAAGTCTTGTCAGCCTCCGATGTTGAGTTCAGCTTGGCAGCATTTGTAAATATGACCATTAATTGTTCTCTTCGTGTTTTATCCCTAAAGTCTCATCCACCTGTAACTGCCAGCAGGGCAACTTGAAGTAGGCGGAAGGGGAAAAAGAAATTGTATGTTGCACAAGCTGCATAATTTTAACTCTTTAATCATGCTTAAGCACAGGATGTGACCAATATTTTCCAAACAATTGTACCAGAGTCATATTGAAGTGTGTATATTTTAAGTAACTGCAGAAACTGTGCCATAAATTAAATTACGAAAGCAGTTGAATTCAATGCACACCCATGAGTAGTGTCGTTGGTACCGGTTCGGCGAATTCAAGCTACTATAAACATTTACAGATCGGATGACAAGTTTGTGTGTTCTCAAATATTGCATTCCGTGTTATTTTATGTTTTCTATCTGAATGTTCCCTGCAATCGAAATGTCGTAGTTAATTATTATTTTATTGTCACATTCCGTGTTCCACAGTTGAAAAACAAAACGTTAAAAGGGAATTAATTTAAATAACTATGGCTATTTTCCGTATCACTATTTTATGAATTTGCCTTAAATATTTATTTGGTTAGAAATATAACAGCTGAAAACTTGAAGAAACTCTCGGGTGAGGGGGACCCCTGAGGCTGAGAGTAGCGAATAAAGGAATTGCCAATTTAAACTCTTTAAATAGTGATGACTGATGAATATCCACTATTGTATTGCTTGTTCGTCAGCGTTTACTGCGGGATGATGTTGATTTCAAATTGGGTTTTGGTTGCTTACACATTTTTTGCAAGAGATCGAGTATCACTGAAATATCTTGTGGTTTTCAGGTTAACATTCCCTCCTCTGTACCTAACTTCTCTTCGCAACGGAGAAATCTAATTGATTCCTATTCACTAAGAATCGTCCTGTTTTTGCTACTCTTTCGCTGTTATATACCTTTATACAGTCTCTAAATCCAAAAGAGTAAAATTAAGGACGGATCTAAAATTAAGACTGAATATTCACTCTAAAAGAGTGAGAATGACTCTTTTTGGATTGAAATCTTTCAATCCAAATTTAGATCGGTTCCTAATTTCACTCTAAAAGAGTGACTTTTCACTCTAAAGGTTTAAGAGAGCCATGCAATATCTTTCAATTTTGCAACTCATGCATCCTCCGGTCACGAATGTCTAGCTTCTCTTTCGTAAGCAAGGAATCAAATCAACGGCTCTGATAGGTCGGTCAGTCCTAATAGATTTTTACTGTTTGTTCTCTATTGCAGTGTATATGACATAAGTCGTAGTATGATATCTTGCAATTTTTTTTTGCAAAATGAATATACAGCCCCGCCTTTTTGTAATCGAGAAATTTCATCGGTTGCGATTGGTCGGTCATTCGGCTCCGCTGGCTATATTTATTGTCTGCTCGATGCTATATATATATATATATATATATATATATATATATATATATATATAGGTCGAAAG